>JAUZSU010134271.1:0-16287 GCA_034780255.1 Parotocinclus maculicauda
AAATGTGCACCTCAACTCTCCTGTTTCCACCAGAACTGTCCGTCGGGATCCACAGGGTCATTATACACGGCCGGGCTGCTATAACCAAACCTTTATCTAAAACCAGGTGTTTCAGTTTCATTGTTTAAACTCTGTATATGGCCTATTCAGGGTCAGGGCCTGGGTCTGCCTTCTAATGTGCTGTCTGTAGTAACGTAGAAGTTTTAACTAATGCAGGGACCAAGGTTAATCATGACAGGGTTCTGGGTTTCTTTAGCCTGAGAGCTAGCACCTCACCAGACTTTGCTTGTCTATGACTTATGTACGGCCTCTGGTGAGGTGAGGATTGTCGGTTACCGATTTGCAGTCCTGGTGTCTGGCTCCTGATCAACCCAGAAGGGTCCGGTCCAAGGACATGGGCCAGGATAAGCCAAAACAGAAACTAAGAGACCAGGTCTGGAGTATGAAGGGAAAAAGGCAGTGAGGTTAGTTATCCTGCATCACTACAGTCCTCCAGGTTATAACAAAACACAAAATTCTTTTGAGATGACCCCTTATTTTTTGAGAAGGATTCAGATCTTCATCGCCTCGTTAATGTTGCCTTTGCAGAACCATGAATCTTAGGTAACTGCTGTTCCTTCAGTGCACTTGACATTCTGACTTTATAACATACCGATTTAACAGCTCAATGAACACAGCCTTAGTTTAGAAAATAGTTCGTTCAGAATGATGAAATATTGTGCAAGGAAATTGTAAAGTTCTGACCTCATGCACCAAACGGAGATCTGTGAGGGCGAAGGGCACCTGGTGTTCGATTTCATCCATACACTGATAATGTGGTTGATTTTTCTCTCCCTCTCTCTCTCTTTTTGTAGCGGGTCAGTTGAGTCAGTCTGCCCACCTCTCCCTGCAGCTCCCCTACACCGTGCTCGGACTTGGCCGCAGCGCCAACTTCCTGGATCACCTTTTTGTGGGCATACCCAGACCCCCTGGCGTGAAGGTCAGCACTCAGTACTATTTTACTTTAACAAAAATTTGAATACAGCAGCGAATGTCGCTTTCAAGTAAGACTGTGATTAATGTTTAATAAAATGCTAAAGTCTTGGCTCCTCAAACGTAATATGCACATTTTGTTTAAACAAATCGTTTTTTGGTCTCTGCAGGGGACAAACATGGCTCTTTACCGGGTTCTTTACTGTGCTAGCATGCAGGCCTGTATTTTTTAGGGCTTGGATTTGTCCCCTTAGCTCTGGTGAGGTGAAATCTTTTTTTTTTTCCTATTTGTTGGACATTTTGGATAATCGTACACTTCCACCTTTATGGGAACAGTTGGGGAAGACCTTTTTATGTTTCCTAATGGTCCATAAAGGCATGGTTGGATGAGTCCTGACCTCAATTTCATCGAACGTCCTTTGGGATGAACCAGAAGGGAGATTGTGAGCCAGGTCCAGAATTCCCACAGTTACAGTCAAAATTCTTGTAGAAAGCTTTTGCAGAAAAGTGGAAGTTCTTCTGGGGGGACCAGCTGCATATTAATGCCTATGGATTTAGAATGTCAACACTCCTGTAGGTCTAATGTGTCCCAATATCTTTGTCCATTATAAACATTAATAAACCTTTAATACGTTTGAGTAACATCTTGAAATGTGCAACAAACCTCTGACCCAAGGTGGACATATTCTTTATTTTTCCTATTGAATTGTGCAGCGAGCAGATCTCTTCTGACAGGTCTGTTTAACAATTAAATAAAATATAAATGTCATTAAAGCAAATCATGACGAATGAAGAACGGTAGTTTAGTTACAGATTTTTTAGTCCTCTAGCAATGTATGGAAAAGTTCTTCCAAGTAAAGAGAGAGCTTTTTAAAAAAAAAACCTGAATATTAATCAGAGACATTGTTATACAGTCATGGCCGAAATTGTTAGAAAATGAAGTATTTATCACATAAATGTATAGCAATTATAGTTTTGTTATACACGTTTATTTCCTTTGTGTGTATTGGAACAACACAGAAAAAAGACAAATGTGATAGTTTCATGCAAGACCAAAAATGGTCCGGATAAAATTGTTGGCCCCTTTTCAGAATTGTGGGTAAACACCTTTGTTTCAAGCATGTGGTGCTCGTTTAAACTCGCCTCAGGTAAGTAACAGGTGTAGGCAATATAAAAATCACACCTGAAAGCAGATAAAAAGGAGAGAAAATGACTTAATATTTGCATTGTGTGTCAGTGTGTTACACTAAGCGAGGAGAAGAGAACTTGACTGAACTAAGGACTTGGGAACCAAAATTGTGGACAAATACCAACAAGCCCAAGGTTACAAGCCAGAGATCTTAATGTTTGTTTGTCCACAGTGTGCAACATAGTGAAGAAGTTTACAGCCCATGGCACTGTAGCTACTTTCCCTGGACGTGGACGGAAGAGAAAAACTGATGAAAGGTTTTAACGCACGATAGTCTGGATGGTGGGTAAGCACCCTCAATCAAGTTCCAAAGAAATTCAAGCTGTCCTGCAGGCTCAAGGTGTGTCAGTGCAAACTATCCGTCTACATTTGAATGAAATGAAACGCTATGGCAGGAGACCCAGGAGACATAAAAAGCTAGACTGCAGTTTGCAAAAGTGTATGTGATTAAACCTAAATCCTTCTGGCAAAATCCTTGTGGACAGAAGAGACCAAGATGGAGCTTTTGAGTAAAGCACATCATTTGACTGTTTACAGAAAACGGGGTGAGGACTACAAATAAAAGAACATTGTACCTACAGTTAAATATGGTGGGGGTTCAAATATGTTTTGGGGTCGTTTTGCTGCCTATGGCACTGGGTGCCTTGACTGTGTGCAAGGCATCATGGAATCTGAAGATTACCAAAGGATTTTGGGTCACAATGTAGTGCCCAGTGTCAGAAAGCTGGGTTTGCGTCCTAGGTCTTGGGTCTTCCAGCAGGACAATGACCCCAAACATACTTCAAACAGCATCCAGAAATGTGGAGAGATCTTCGAATGACTGTTTGGAGAAGGCACCCTTCAAAGATCTGAAGACCTGAGACCAGGAGCAAAATATTAAGTTGAGATTGCCAACAATTTTGTCCGGCCCATTTTTGGAGTTTTGCATGAAATTATATGACGTTTTGCTTTTTATCTGTTTTTTTTCCCCTGGGTTGTTCCAATACACACAAAGGAAATAAATATGTATAACAGAACGTGTAAGTGCAATACATTCCTGTCATAAATACTCCATTTTCTGGAAAAATTTCAGGGTTGCCAACAATTTCGGCCATGACTGTAATTACAAATAGCCTGACTAACAAACTGCTGTTAATTAAAAGGCTATAAAGGTGACGCAATCAAGTGACTGCAGCAGCTGTCGGCTGTGTTTCAATAATAGGTGGGTAATAAAGAGCAAAAAAACTTAAATAGACTGCTTTTAAAGAGCAACAGTCATTGCTTTCTCATTAATCACTTACAGTAGGAAATGAACATGAACGAGCTCTCTTTTACACACACACGCACGCGCACACACACACACACACACACACGCACGCGCACACACACACACACACTGTTGCGCTCATTCTCTGGGAAATGAATTTTTGTCACCAAAATCAGCAGATGTGTTTTTTGTGTTGAACAGGGACACTTGATTGTAAATGTAATGAAGTTCTCCCACACAGGACTCGCTTACTGAGATCTTTAGAGAAAGGAAAGACGAGTGTCGTGTTTACAAAAGCCTCACTAAGTACAGCCTTAACGTTCCGTTCTGTAAAAGAGGATGTTAACCTGAGTCACACTGAGTCACACAGGAGTTTAGATACTTTGCACACAGTGTTTTATTTATATCAAAACAATCATATTAATTAAAGATAAAGCACAATATAAAAACATTTACTACATTTGTGTCTTGAAACACTTAACGAATAAGAAACTAGAACGATTCCACGTTTTCTCTCTCTCTCTTTTTTTTTTCTGTCTCTTTCTGTCTCTTTCTCTCTCTCTCTTTCTCTGTCTCTCTGTCTCTTTCTCTCGCTCTCTCTCTCTCTCTCTCTTTTTTTTTCTCTCTTTTTCTGTCTCTTTCTCTCTCTCTCTCTCTCTTTGTCTTTCTGTCTCTTTCTCTCGCTCTTTCTCTCTCTCTCTTTCTATGTCTCTTTTTCTCTCTCTCTCTCTCTCTCTCTCTCTTTCTGTCTCTCTCTCGCTCTCTTTTTCTCTCTCGCGCTCTTGCTCTCTCTCTCTCTCTCTCTCTCTTTCTGAATTGAACACACATATTAGACACATATTAGAATGGCACATTTAATCCTCTACATCCATACACACCTCCAACACTCACACACCCCTAACACTTAACCAGCAATTAGCTCTTTTTCTCACTCGTTTTATTTTGTGCTTTTCTATTTTATTTCATTCAAAGCGAGCTGAACAGGAAATAGAAAGGAGAGCCGGGCTGTTATTTCTGGTATTTGTACAGCGGCCATGAGGCCGAGTGAGAAAATTGTTTGTGCAAGACGAGCCGCTGAATGGAGCTGTGTGGATCTTTGACATTGTAAATCTTCTGAACACATTCAGCTTTTCACCACGTCTTGCTGGATAGATCTGGAGCCGAGTGTAAAATATCCCGTTCAATCGACTCTCTTATTATTCTGACATGATCGTAATGTCTGAAATCGCCTCAGCAAAGTTAGAAGCTGTTTTATAAACGAGAAATTGCTTCGATACCGTACGGCCTCTGCAAATAAGAATCAATCCCTGTGACAGCGCTGTAATAACTAATAGGTAAGATAAGGACTGCACGTCCTAATGCAGAATAAGCAGTAACTGCTACACTCTTATGCAAACCAGGGTCATGTTTTCAGCACGGCCCCATCGTTTGGCTGCCAGTTGCATTATTCAGCCTGTGCTGCTTCAGTTTGCCCTCTGCGCCTCACGTATTCCGTGTTCGTCCAGGTCCGAAAATCAGCCTGACCTCTCGCCTTCCCTCCTTAATCTCACATCTCCTCCTCCTGCGGTCTCGCTCTGTCTCTCCTCATTCAGTCTGCTGTCTTTCTCCAGATCTTCTCTTCCTCTGCATTCATCTTCCCTCCCCCCACAGTCTGACTAACACTGCTCTTCCGAAAATCTGATTTTGTCAGTAATCCGTTCAACATGTTTACATGTACTTGAGTTGTCAGATAATGAGAAAAGTCCGGGTTTACACGATTTCTGCTTTCCAACCAGCCTGTAATCCCTGAGATGACCTGTCCTAAAAAGCATTTGCTAGCCGTTTCACATGTGCTGCATTTAATCCCAAGGTTGCCAGATCCCACAAGAGAAATAAGCACCAATTCTATGGAGCAAAAGGCTAAAAAACATCAAACGCTGCCGACCTACTACAATGTGAGTTTAAAAAATTCAAAACTAACTAACGTATATAATTGTGCAAAAGTATAAGGCCACCATTAAATTAAACCATGATTTTATCAGTGCTATAATTATAAATAATTCTGTGTTGGTTTCTTTATTAGAATACAACCAGAAAATACAAGACATTTGTTTGTAGTATGAAAAATTAAACAATATCTGAAAAGCAGCTTCTATATGCTAAAGGGATAACTATTTACTGCATAGTAAAATAAAGAAAACAGCATCTGACAGCTTCTACAGCTAAAGTTTGGTCAGGAATGAATTTTTTTGAAAGGGAAACAGACAATTTAAAAAAAAAACATTTTTTAGAAGGTGAAACGGTTAAGATATTGATATTTCGGGGTCCAGTCAATGACAATTTGTTATTGTGGTCGTTGTTAAACCAATGATGGCTATTTTCCTTTTAACGTTAGAGATTGAACAAATCCAGCTTGCAGGGATATTTGAGACAAAGATTATCAGGAAACCCAAATAAACAATTTTAGAAAAAAGCCCCTGGCACTATTTAGTGGTTCATATTTGTGAACCACTTTGTTTCTACCGAAGCCCAAAATCACTTAAAATAAACAGGTCTTGGAAATTGGAAATCTTTCTTCTCTCTTTTCCTCTCATTTTCTCCTTTTTCTGTCTCTTCCCTTGTCATTTCTACTCTCGTAATTTTCTCTTTTCTTTCTTTCTTCTTGTGCTTTAATCTTTTTAATTCTTTGTTCTGTACTTATCTTCTCTGTTCATTTGTTCCTCTTTTCTCTCTGCTTGTATTTTCCTTTTTCCTGTCCTTTGTTCTCCTTTCTTTTTCACTTCTGTTTTTTCTGCTTATTTATTTTCTCTGTTTTCCTGCTTTACCTTGTGCCTCTTTCTATGTCTTTGCCTTTTTACATCATTCGTGCAGCTCTCTTCTTGCTTGTCATTTTCTTTATATTTTTTTCTCCTTTTCCCTCTCTCGTTCTCTTCATTATATTCCATCCGTCTCCTCTTCTGCTCCTTGTCTGTCCTTCATCCTCTCACTTTTACTTCTTTTGTCTTCTCTTTCATTTTCCTTTCCTTCTTTGCTGTTTTACTTCCCAGACTTTCCTTCTTGTTCTACTTTGCCATTGCTCCTCCTCTCTCTTGTTACTCCTCTTGTTGCTCGTCAGTCCCACGTCTCCTCTTATCTCTTTGCTTTATTAATCTGTTTGTTTTCTTTCCTCTTCCTTTCCTTGAGCTCAGCTCCCCGCAGAACACTTCATCTACTCCATTTCTCTGAAAATAGCATCACCGCCAGTTCCAGCCCACAATCTCATTACCGTGTGTGTGTGTCTGTGTGTGAGAGAGACAAAGTGTGGCGCCATGTTGCAGCATTGTGACAGATGCACTGTCAGAAATTAAAATGTTTCCCGATTGATAGGAGCGTGTGGTGAAGAATGAAACTTATTAGGAAGAGTTGTGTTACAGAGCACAGTGTGATAGAGCTAAGGGGTACAGCACGGCCCCGTCTGCTTATTAGGGGTCAGAACTGCACTGTTAAAAAGTGGACGCTGCCAACGGATGATCAAAACAATTTCTTCCCCTTTAATTAGTACTGATTCCCTGAGCAGGACCATTTTGCCTGTTTGGGTTTTTTTCTCTCCTTGATGAATTAATGAGACAGAGTTTGGTTTCTAAGCTAAGCCAAGACACTAAGAGGTCATTAATTCAAAATAAAGCTTCTTGTGGCCTGGATCGTTTTGTGTGGATTGACACTAATAATTCGATTGTGCATTCTGTGTGATGCCCACTGTGGGCAGTTCTGTGTGACGACTGCGTGGGCAGGTTCATTGTGATGCCCACTGTGGGCATAACTGTGTTATACCTGCTGTTGGAGGTCCTCTGTAATGCCCACTTTGGGATGTTGTGTGTGATTCCTGCTATAAGAGGTTCAGAGTGATGCCTGCTCTAAAAGGGTGTTACGGGGAGTCTTAGGGATCCCACGAGACAAACACCAGTCTTGCTGAATCCCCAGGATCCCCAGGTGATTTTAGGACGGAGCCCGAAGTGCAATATCCACAGACAGACAACCAAAATAGGAACAACGAAAATGATCAAATAACTAAACAAAGGCATACTGGTCAGGCAGTAACATTAAAGAAGAGAATAGCAAATGTCCAGGGCTCGTCCAGGTCAGGGTCCGCTGCTTGGAACTGGGACCCCGCAGCGGTTGGGAATGCCAACCTGGCACCGGGGATGCCGTGCCACCGTCGAGACACCCGGCAAAGGTCGCTCCAGGGAGGCCACCCGAAGGAGCCCGACGCTCCCTTCTGGACGAGCAGGAGGTGCCGGAATCCAGGAGTCCTCTAATGGTGTGAGAGCTGTGAACCCAAAACGGCTAAACAGTCGAGAGTCCCAAAACGGCATGAGAGCCAAGAGGTGAAAGTCAAGAGTTCAAACGGCGTGAAAGTCAGGAGTCCAAATGGCGTGAGAGCCGAGAGTCAAAACAGCATGAGTGTCAAGAGTCAGAACTCAAAACCAACGCAGAACTGAACCAATGAGAAAATCAGGAAACCAGGAAAACAAAGAGGGAAGCTTGGAAACGCCAAACACGAACGTGATTAAATAGTGAGACTGCTAATGAAACAAAATGAAAACAGGTGCGGAGAATAAGGAGGCGTAATGACAGAGGGAGAAAACCAACCAATGGATAGCCACAGAAACCAAAACAAAGAGACGCGCAGCGCCAGAGAAAAATCTGCTGCGAAAACAAAACGAGTTTCTGCATGATTCCTGTTGTTGGAGATTCTGTGTGATGCCTGCTGTTGGAGGTTTTGTATGATGCCCACTCTTGGTGATTCTGTGTGATGCCCACTGTTGGAGATTCTGTGTGATGCCCACTCTTGGAGATTCTGTGTGATGCCTGCTGTTGAAGGTGTTGTGTGATGCCCACTCTTGGTGATTGTGCGTGATTCCTGCTATAAGAGGTTCTGTGTGATGCCCACTGTTGGAGATTCTGTGTGATGCCTGCTGTTGAAGGTTTTGTATGATGCCCACTCTTGGTGATTGTGCGTGATTCCTGCTATAAGAGGTTCTGAGTAATGCCCACTGTTTGAGGTTTTGTGTGATGTCTGCTACAGCAGTTTCTGTGTGATACCCGTGATACCAGGTGAGCGATACAGGAGGTTCCTCAAGTTTCCGCATTCCTGAGGGGTCTGGGTCAGGCCTGCCTACCACTTGTCGTATACCAGGGGTGCCCCTTTAATTATTGTCTTGTTTTATAGTAAGCCTTTTTGCTTAAAGCATGGTAAAAAAAAATAACATCTTGGGCACTTTCAGGACTTGCAGTGTTCAGATTGAAATAGCTGGTGCGTGTTTTATGGTGAATAATCACATCAGAAATCTCCAGTGACAGAAAAATGTCCAAAAACGTTCACTTTAAGTAACGTTACCACGGAGACAATGAGCTCAGGGATAAGGGGAGCAGCTGTTGTTTCCATAGTATCATCTGTCTCTCCCTCTCTCTCTATCTCTGTCTCTGTGTGCGCGTGTGCGTGTGTGTGTGTGTGTGTGTGTGTGTGTGTGTGTGTGCGCGTGTGTAGGACATTAGGAAACAGGAATGGACTGCTATCATCCCTAACTCTCAACTTATCGTCATCCCCTATCCAAACAGTGACCCACGCAGGTACGTGCACACGCACACACACACACACACACACACACACACACACACGCATAAACACTCCAGAATGCTTTAGTACTAATTCAGACTCTATTGGGGAAATCCTACCTTGTTCCTGCACAAGCCCTCCTCCTTTCCCCTTTTCCAGCCTGTCTAAATGATACACATACACGGTTGAGGAGGGAAGGTTGGACAAACTCTGTGTGACTTCTCTCTGCACCACATGCCAATGAAAAGAAGCAGTTGGTGGCACTCCCGGGCCGACGGCCTGCCTCGTTTGGCAGGGGCTTGTGCATGCATTGGACATGCCAAATTGGGAGAAAGAGGCTGAAAACATAATTATTGGCATAAAGGTGTTATAAGAACTTGACCATTTGGTGAATCAGCTTATACTGAATAAATTCTTTTCAAATAACGACTTAACTGTACTAAATTTCGTCATCGGGAGAGTTCCAGTCAAGCGGAACTGTGACAAACTTGCCTGAACTTAAGAGGCAAAAACGTTCCATTCCTTTATTCTTCACCGCTTGCTGGCGAAAAAGAAGCAGTTGGTGGAACCTGGGAAGTGGGACATGCCAAAATTGTGAGGAAGAGGCAGAAAATGCAATATATACGTAATTATTGACACCTGTCGTAAATATTTTTTAAACTTTACCTTTTTTTACTATTACAGTGAAAAAAATAGGAAAATCTGGTCTTTAATTGAAGTCAGTTTAGTCAAAGAAAAAAAGTCAATTTAACCGGAACTGTGACAAACTTGCCTGGACGAGAACCCAAGTTTATTTTGCCCCAAAATAAAATATCACTTTTGGATAGTTACAGGAAAAAAGTACCTTATTGGTGTCACAAGGTCTGCAAAAGTACCACGCAATGCCACCTCTATGCCAACGAATTGTTAACGCTTTCCTGTCATCAAAAGTACACAAAAGTATGCAAAATTAAGCACATGATGTTTGTTAAACGGTACTGGATCTTTGATCGATATTTTCAGCGTTCAGATGAACAGGCGTCCACTGTTAAACATGGTGGAGGATCTGTGATTTTTGTGTGACTGTTTTTTCCTAAACTCCCTGAGAACATCGACAGGATGCATGGCGTTATGAAATATCAGGACGTTATATAGATCCGAATCTGCCAAGAAACTGTGGTTTCGTTTGGATCTTCAGCAGAACTATGAGAAACTCTGAATCTTTTAGTGCCATGAACTGCCATGAACATTTCAGTCCCTAGATCAAAATCCACAAGAAGGGACTGGTCCCTGCTTTGTATCTCCAACCTTAGAAGATCTTGTAGGAGAAGAAAAAGGTGCCATTTTATTGGTGCAGGAAGTACTTAAATGCAGGGGGACCCCTTTTATGATTGTATCTATATCTATATGTTTCTTTTTCTCTCTCTGCAGCTGGAGCGCTAAGCTGTATCTGACCCCGAGTAATATTGTCTTGCTGACAGCCATCGCGCTGATCGGTGTGTGTGTTTTCATCCTGGTTATTATCGGCATCCTGCACTGGCAGGAGAAGGTGAGATCTGTTTCTCCCTCACCAGTTTCCCTCTCCACCATTGTTTACACCAATTCATCTTATTGGTCTGCTGATATCTCTGAACGCACACCTGCTTCATTCTGCGTCCTGTCCCCTTTAACACGGCGCAAAAGTGTGTGTGTGTGTCCAAGTGAGATGGTACAGGTGTGGTTTGCACGGTGAGGTAAGTGGCGTGTGTGCCAGTGTTCAGAGTGGACAAGTGCTCAGAGAACAGGGTGACATGCCGAGGTGAAGGCTGTGTGTTTGGACTGAACAGATGGGTCAGAATGGGCAGATGGGTGTGTGTGTGTGTGTGTGTGTGTGTCCCCTTAACAGCGATACCCGCCCACCCTGGCACATGCACACTCAAACGGACATGTTGGAGGCAGTAAAAAAAAATCTTGTTCTGTTCTTTTAGAATCTGAAATCTGCTGTTAGTATAAGAACTGACATTCCTCTGTGTGTGTGTGTGTGTGTGTGTGTGTGTGTGTGTGTGTGCTTTTTTGTTTGTTTTTTACAATGGAGCATTGTCTCATACAGCTTTAATATATTCTATTATCTTAAAAGACCAGGAACAAATCGAGCAAACCTAGGGCGACAGTGGCATGGAAAAACTCCCTGAATGTTATTCCTTATTGTTTTACTTAGTACACTTTGTACTGTTTACTTTCTCATACATGTTTCTACATTAATGAGTCAGAACATCACAATCTTTTTGTCCGTAAAGACATTTAAGGTCGTCTGTGTAAACCTGGACCACTTGTAATCATAAACGGAATTGAGACAGGATTTAATATAGTTCGGGGGTTGGTTTATGGGCTGCATGACATCACTTGTCCAACCTTTAAGGCATTAGAACGCCACAGAACACAGCACCGTTACAGTGAGACTTGCCTCTGATGGTCCGTCCTGCGTTTGTTCTTACAGACACACGATTTAACCAATAATAGCAAAGAGTGGGCGGGTCCTTAGAAGCATGAAGAGAATTAGTTTGGATTTTACACAAAGATTGTGATTAATCTGGCAGAAAGACAAAAAAAACGTATTCAGCTTTCTCGAAAAGAAACTCTCCAGATGTTTTAGATGCCCAAGTATCCAATATTTGACCAAACAGTTGGAAATAGGTGCACTAAACAGTTCTAGGGACTTTTTTGGTGAGGAACTACCCCATGTGGAGTTCCCATGGGTTTCAGAGCTTTTTTCTTTTTGGTTCTTTTTTGTATATCTGGGCCACTGTATATTTGTAATTATCTCCTTTGTCTTTCCGGGTGTTCCAAGAACTAAAAAGTGCCTAGTGAGGCAAACGTTTTAGAACGCCATAGGTCCTCCAATGTAAACTAATTGAAGGTCAACTGGAACTGTGACAAACTTGCCTGGACAGGAACCCAAGTTTATTTTGCCCCCATGCACAGTGAAGTGTATGGAAAGAGAGGCTAAAATTCGACTCAAATCGAATTCAACAGATCACTGTTGGTGAGTGTCAGGAAAGAGGGGCACAGAGTGTCTAAATCTACCATCAGGTGCCACCTAAACGCCAACAGATTATTAAAGCTGTTCCGGTCATCTGACCACGATTCCCCTGATGGTACGTTGAACCTGGTTGCTCTGATGTTTCTGTTCTTTTGTTGGTTTTTTTTCAGTTGTAAATTATTCTTTCAAAACTTAATGGAAAATAATCAGAATAATACTGTATATTGTGATCTAGCCTTAAATTGTGCACAATGCAAGCAACAGAGATTTGCAAAAAAAAATGTGAAGTCAGCATTGGTATAAACTTTTCATCCACCTCAAAAGGAAGCGCTCCAAAGAGCACACTGAAGGTCAGATGTGAGATCTGATACCATAAAATTCAGCTGAAAAGTGATTTTTTAAGAAACTGGGGTGCTATGCTATTTCTGTTCCATTGTGTTTTTATTGCTAGAGAAATTATTTGAGTTGCCAGTTAATCTTAAAAACCTTAATAGAAAAATGATTGTGATTAATATAATGGATCGTGGTCCAACCTTAAACTCGTGGTATGATTTTTTCAGATCACTCACCTCCTCATGTTTGTTGAAAATGTTTTTGCAGTAATTAAATTTATTTTCCAATAAATTATGTAGCAGACATAATTCAGCTCATCATTCAGATGTAATATCCTTGGTAAAAATAACGCACTGATTTTAGGCTTTCTAACCACCCAAAGTGTGAGTCCGGCACAAACCGCTGTTCTGTTAGAGCGTTCTGGAGAGCAGCAAGATCATCTCCATCTCCAAAAGCTTGTACAACAAACATTACTGTTCATTCACTTTTTCATTTCCTTTTATTGGTAAATAGAGCAGAATCGATTTCAACTTCAGCATTGTTACTGTTTCTTTTTGGATTTTCAGCAGGACTGTGAGAATCTTTTAGTGCAACATTATTTTACTGTTAGTGGTCTCTATTTGTGGAGAAATAGTCACCAATCCTTATAGCAGCACAATCCAGTGAGTTGTACAGCTCAGAGCAATTCGTAATAACAGTTGTATAGTGGGACGGAATATCATGTTTAATATCATAAAGGCATTTTTATACACGAATCCGAATCAGGTGTTAAGTATTCAGGCCACACTTCAGTCCTCGTTGGAGAGCTGTAATAAGAATCCTGAACGGTTTGTGCAGGGATTGTTGGAGCGTTTTTCAATTTCTATCGTGCACCCCTGAGGGATGAATGAGGAATAAATCTATGTACAGTCTGTGCTCAGGAAAGTTCAATGGTGTTTACTTCTGATAGGAGTCGTGGTCTTTATCCATGTGATCATCCAACGACAGCCAAGATGTTTATATGTAAGAATTAAATTAATTAATGGCCTCATTGCTCGTAATAAAGTGCTAATTATCAGAACTTTTTATCAGCTAATACACACTGTCAGACAGATATGTGCTGTTTGTAATCATGATCAAGAGTGCATGTCTGTTTTGTGTGCGTGTGTGTGTGTGTGTGTGTGTGTGTGTGTGTCTGATCAAAAGTGGGTTTTACTTTACGATCCTGTGGGTCTCTGATCGAGTGTGTGTTTTCTCTGACTGATTGTCTGACCATCTGACTTTCTGATTTTGTGTGTGTGTGTCTGGTCCAGTGTGCGTTTCTGATTTTCTGAACATGTTTGTGTCTGTCTGATTGTGGGTCTTTCTGAATTTCTGAGAGTGTGAGAGTGTGTGTGTGTGAGAGTGTGTGTGTGTGAGAGTGTGTGTGTGTGAGAGTGTGTGTGTGTGAGAGTGTGTGTGTGTGAGTGTGTGTGTGAGTGGCTTGTGACAGGTTTTTATTCAGAATGACACGTGACGTTTTTTCTCCTGGCAGGTCACAGTTTGTTTGGACTGAATCACCACTTTTTGTGTGTTTAGCTAAATTAACCTTACTTATGTCAGGTTAATCACTTCCCCGTCATTCCGGTCGTCCCTTCGCCCCCTCCGGGTTCCTCCTTCCCTCCTCGTTTTCTCTGCTCCACTCAGAGGTGTGAGAACATCTGGTTTGGATTTTCTCTTTGCTCGCTGTCCTCGTCTCATCACGTCTCTCCCCGGGGTCCTCTCCCTTCTGTCTTTCTCTTTTCGCTCTCATTCTTCTCCGCTGTTCTCACTGCGCTCGTAAATTTGCTCCGACTCGTCCATCTGATGGAGAACCAAGGCTCTCAGCGGCGTCCTGCATGTTTAATGTTTAACAATCGACTCCAGATTGATTAGAACCCTGAAATGGGAATGAGAGTCCATGAGAGATGACGTGGACTGAGACCATGCGTTATAAGATGTCTGAAGTGCAGGCGGTTTTGTCCAACCCTGGATGTTCGTAGTCTGGTATAAAACCGGATTTTAATAAATATAATAATAAAAAATCATGAATTATTTGAATGGCAGTATTTTATTTTCAGCTGCTGTATAATGAAGATATTTTTCACGCCAAAAGCAGCGTTATTTTACTCAGCCGCCGTTCGATTTTTGCAAAATTTCACCGTCGAGGAATCCCTCCCTCAGCAGTGACCGTCCTCCTGCTCTTTACGAAGCAGCTCCTGTATCACTTGAAGAAATTTTGTTCATTTTGTTTCTTCTGGGATTAAAAAAGGACGGGGTGTAAAAAATAAATAAATAAAAAATCAGACCTGAAGGTTTTCTTTTATTTCACTATGTGTGTAACGCCCTTAAGCTTATGGTTAAGCTAATGGCTTGTAGTTAAGGTACTGGACGATGGACCAGAAGGTCCAGGGTTCAAATCCCACAGTTGGGTCCCTGAGCAAGGCCCTTAAACCACAATTGCTGGGACTGGAAGACTGTATGAATAAGGATAAGGACGTCTGATAAAATACTGCTCCAGGAGATCAGCACTAAACTTAAAGTGGTGTTTCATAGTGTCCTAACGTGTGTGTGTGTGTGTGTGTGTGTGTGTGTGTGTGTGTGTGTGTGTGTGTGTGTGTGTGTGTGTGTGTGTGTGTGTGTAGGTCCACAGCAACAACAGGCACACCCAGGGCGTGCGCGTGTTCTCCAAAGTGGAGTGCGAGTTTAAGGCGAGCTTGCTGAGCCCGTGGACCGAGCCGGCTCTGAGCGTGACCGTGCCCCTGAATGACCTCCGGGACCCCTCGTCACGGCCCGTCACGCTGCCTCTGGGCGGCCGGCCGGCTCAGATCCTGCGCTGCCACTTCACCTTTTCTGATCTCTGGCTGCTCATTAGCGAGATCAGCTTCTACTCCGGTACACACACACACACACACACACAGTGTCATGTGTACAGTGCAGTTTCTGTACAGTACATTCCTCTCACACTCACATTTTACTAGGCTGTAACTTTCCGTCGTCCCATGATTATGGAATGGAAGATGTTTTGGTCTGGGAGCTGAAGATCTAATGGTGGAGCGTGAATATGGGATGCTCAACCTTCAGGAAACATTAAGGAATTTAAAACATCCAGTGCTTTAATGAAGATTGGTCCACTCATGGACAAAGGGTACAGGGTTAAAGAGGCAAACCGTTCTCCAAGAGTCCCGTTCAGAAGCGACAGACTTATATTAAGCACTAAAATGGCAACAATCTTAAAAAACACTGATTTGTGTGAAATAAAACCAGCGCTGACGGTGTGTGAGAGATAAGAGTCGCTCTGCTCTTTATATTTACCAGAGCCGTTTAATGGTGGATCACCGTTTCCATCTGTAGCCGCCCCTCCTACAACTGTTGCTCCTCACCCTCGCCTCCTGGCGTCCCCCTCGGCGACCTCGAACACCACCACCAACTCCAGCAGCAGCACCGGTGAGTCTCGTGCTTTTTGTTATCTGGTTTTTACACCGCTCACAAAAACCGAGGGGATAATTACAAAGCAACGTCAAAGAAAGTGGTTTAATCATGCAAATGAGATGCAAAATCTGTTCCAGTGATTGAGTAGGAAGTGATATCTTCAACAGAAGCAGCAAGCTGGACCAGAGTGCCCCCATGTTGTGTTCAGTAGGGTGTATGGTCACCCAAAAGTGTCAAAATACACCGAGAGTAATGGGGCATGGACAGGATCAGATAATCCAGCCGTTCTCGTGGGATCCTCGTTGTAATAATTATAAAATATCCCCCTCAAGTGTACATCACTCCTGTGTTATGTTACCTACGGAGACCCTAAAGGGACATTTTTTCCCATTTTTTCCAAAAAACTATTGCATAAATACAAGAAATCTTTGTCACAACTGATTGTCTCCATCTCACTTGAATGATAATGTGAGCTCGTGAGATCGTGGAGCACTTTGTTTTAATGAATCACCCCCGGTTTGAGGCCTGGGGGCGGGGAGATGTTT
>JAUZSU010134281.1:0-16287 GCA_034780255.1 Parotocinclus maculicauda
CATCTCCACATCATTGCATTCAGTTTTTATTCACAATTTGTTTAGTGTCCCAACTTTTTTGGAATCTGCTTTGTATTAGGCACCATGTTGATAAAAAATCAGATGCACATCATCTGTTTCTGCACAGTTTGTGTAAGTCATCCTTTAATGCTTCATCAGTGCTTACAAGATGCAGGTGGCTGAATATTTTTGATAGGTGGATTAGTTTCCTGCATTAACACTGAGGTGTTTAAAAACTCCAGCAGCACTGCAGTGTATGATTCACTCATGTCAGCACAACACACACTAACACACCACCACCAGTCATTGGAAGAAATACTTCATTTTAGTATATTTACGTGCTTTTAGCAGCCTTTTGTTAAAAACTCTAAAAATAGATCTAATAGCTCTAAACTAGTTTAACTTGTTGAGCACAACCACACATATACGGATAAAACTTGAGGCCTCGAAACAATAAATGAGCTCTCACATAAACATCACAATAGCCCTGGGCTTGCGTGGGTGCCAGTATAACTATATACACAGTTGCAAGATGGCTGCACACATGCACGCAAACACACACTCACACAAAAGTAGGTATTGTGAGAGTTTAGGTTTGGTTCTCGAGTGTGGGCTAAATGCTCTGTGATTAATCAGACAAACACTGAATGAGAGATCACACAGCCCAAAAGTTTACAATTAGATGCATACAGGTTGATCTGCCCTCCTAAGCAAAGGAGGAAATGCACAGCCTGACCTAAAAATGGCCACTTTATTAAAATGATATCCAAAATCAATCAATAAATATAGACATTTGCAAATACTGTAACAGAAAGCAGTGACAGGCTGATATGCCAAACAGATGTAAGCAAGCAGCTTTCACAGTTTGCATGTGTGTTCTGATCAGGATTCGCTGAATAGATAAATAGCAATCAAATCAATATCAATGACCCCTAGTCCCTGATAATCACAGACTGTCTGTGATTATCTGCCATTTCTCTTTTTTCCCCAGATAACATAGGTTTTAAGCAAATATTGTGTTTAGCTGAAAGAGCTTGCTGTAGTAGTGCTGGGGGGGATGATCCTCAATCTGCCCAATCTCCCTCAGTCTGCATGTGACTGCATGTGCTGGAATTTGAACCTGAGTTAGTGGACTAACATGTAAGTGCAATGCATCAGCCAAGCGCCCCCACATTCCTTCTTCCTCCTCAGAACGACAAAATGTATTTCAAAAAATGAACACCTACTGTTATGCACAATCATCAGATTCAGATATTCAGATCATAAGATAACTGCAGATTTGAAAAAAATGTGGGAATAGAGGTATGAATAGGTTATTAAAAATAAAAAAGTAAGACACAAATTATTCGTGTTTATGATTATGATTTTTCACTTTGTAACAAGCAGTAAATGTTCGTAAGTATATGTGCCTGTCCTATTGTAAATATTATTTTTTTTGCTTCTTCCTCCAACTACCTATATATATTAATTCATATTCACTCGTTGAGTCTCTGTTACAGCTGGCCACTAGTCCTTGGTACGGTTTCATAACGCACCAACTAACCTCATTTTCGCAAGCCACAACATGAGATATGTACAACTCCAAATCACAAATTGTTTGGACAGTATGGAAAATGCCACAGTGCTCCTTACATGTATAACAGTATTAACCAAGGATATATACGGTTTTGTCTGATCAATAGCACGCCGCATCCCTTTTTCCCCCAAAAAGCCATTAAATACTGATTTATCTGACCACAATCCACATTTCCACTGTATAATGGTCCTTCCCAGATGGCTCTGAGATTCAAGTTGAAAAACTGACAATGTGTTCTCCGGACCAAAGACGGAAAGGTCCATCCAGCTGGTCCAAAAGCCAGGATATTTTATGGAAAGAGGCTGTGTCAGTGCCCTTGGCAAAGGTCATTTACACTTATGTGATGATCGCATTAATCCAGAAAAGCAAATTAAGAATTTAGAGCAACGTTAATTCTACAGGGACCTACATGCATTTTTCAACAAGACGAGGCAAAAGAAGTGAAATCAGAAAAAGTTAGGACTTAAATATGTAAATACCTTTCAGTCTTTCTATGAGACACATTGTTTTTAAACTTTTGATTTGGGTTATTATTCTGGTGCAGTGTGAAACCTTCTCCACAAAAGATCTAAAGCATTTGCAGTAGTGGTCCCTAGACTTCCCCACTGCTAGTCTTAAATTCACTCTACACAACATTTACATTTACAGCATTTAGCAGACACCCTTATCCAGAGCGACTTACAACAAATGTGGGTTAAGGGCCTTGCTCAAAGGCCGCTTGGCAGAGGTGGGATTTGAACCCTGGACCTTCTGGTCCAGAGGCCAGTACCTTAACCGCTAGGCTACCACAGTCCCAAAACAGCAGTATTAAGTTCCCAACCACAGCCTTTTCCAGGCCGCTATTGTTGAAGATAACAACTGTTATGAGCTGCACGGAAGCACATTTGTTCAACCCCAAATTAGAAAAAAATTGGGATAATATGGAAAATGCAAATAAAAAAATGGAGTGTTCCTCACATGGAGTGATACTTCACTTTCACCTCAGTATGTGACAAGCACCCAGGTGTGAAAAGGCAACCTTTGTAAAAGCAGACTGCAGTGATCTATCATGAACTGGGTATGTGATACATTTAGATACTTTTTCTTACTACTACACAATCTATTCTATAGATTCTAATCTAGTCTACTATACATAATCAATTTATTTTCAATAGAAAATAGGTGCAATTTGAGATTTAGAAAATAATTATGGTTTTATTCGCTATCTGACCTTAGTTTATTTTACTTCTATTATAATGCACAAATTCACTACTCTTTGTTCGTGCTTTATTTGACATCCGTATCAAAACAATTAATCTTTCTGGAGCATGTGATGAACTGGTGCCCTGTTTTGCTAGTTAGATCCCACCCACAGCAGGCTTAGAAATCGAATAAGTAAGTAAATAAAAACTTTCTATAAGGTAGTTATAGTAGTAGGCATGTAATCAACCTTAAATACCACAAAGCCCTGCAATTTATTTGTCTAATACACAAAAATGGCAGTATTGTTTCTTATTGCACAGTTATACACATGGCAGTTATCAAAGACATCCAGGCTTGACCCAGGCCAGGAATTCTATCTAAACCAATGTCAACTTAAACTTTGTGGTCTCTATTTTCCCCTTCCCTCTAGTAAGGAGAATTTCCTTATGCATGCTTGCCAAGCACAGCAGCTTTTTCATTGGTGTGTGATGGGGAATGGAAGAGGAAAATGCTAACCACAGCACCACAGAGCAACCACGGGAGAATACAATCCAGAGTCTGTGCTGATGGAAGTGCGGCATCCGAAATCCCTGGTTGGGATTAGCGACTGGTTGGCATAATGCAGTGGTACGTTAATACACTGACAAACAACTGGAAAAAGTCATTTGAATGAGTTGGGACATGTTTAAAGAAAACCACAATGATAGGATAAAGGAAAAATCCTAAGGTCTAAGTAAATATCTGACCTACGCTTTTCTAACTCGAAGAATATTACTCTTTCACAAATATTCCTAAGTATTAGTCTAGCTTTATAACTGCACAGTAAAAACATCAGTACTAAACCAACAGATTTAATAAAACCTTTTTAAAACTTATTCACAACCATGCCATCTCCATTTTGTTACCAAATCTATTAGTTCCTGTTTTGGACAGACATAGTTTCTGATTGTGCAATGCACAAACATCCTTAATCTTTGACTATCAGACAGGTTTTCCACTTTTAGTAGACCTTTGGTTTTCTATTGCGGTAAGTACAGACATCAACTAATAAACACATTTCCTGAACGTGTTCGAAGGCTCCTTTTAAAAAACAACAATTCCCAGAATTTTGTAATAATTACTGTTAACAATTCGCTTGGCTGCGCCAGAGAACATAACAGTTATTGTCTTGTGACTCTGTAAGAGACGTCTACTGGGTTTATATGCTGAGTAAAAACCAAAAAGGAAGGGGGTGGGAGGCAGGGGTAATTGTACAGGCCAAACCTCTTTAAGCTGCTGGCATGAGCCAGCTATTCTAGAAACAAGTAAGACTAACCCAGGACGACAGGAGCAACAGGGGAGCAGAGTGGAGCCAACCTCAGGCAAACTAAAGCAGATAGAGTAAGAGAGGGGGCAGTGAAACAAAGAGAGACAGACTTTCATTGATTAGTAAGACCACGGAGTTGGATGGACAGAGGCTACACACTCAGAATACTAATTTTAGCATGGTTCAAAATGATTAAAAAAAGCACGGTGTGATTGATTTGATTTTCAGCAACTTCCTAAAATATAAGCACCAGGTTGTTATTAGTGGCAGATGAAAACGACAAAGCCTTTTTTTTTAAAAAGCCTTTCCAGACCAAAGCAAACATGAAACTTGCCACTAGGAGAATTAAATAACCTATAAATATATATATATATATATATATATATGCTACCACCTTCACTCAGAAAAGAGGTGCTAATTTCTCAGCATGCTTCATACAAACAGTCCAGGTCAGGAGAAAGGAATGCATCCCAAACCATTGTGGTGAAGAGGTTATGTGAACACTAGGGCTGAGCTACATTACGTTCAGATGATTCCAATTCCACCAAGGCCACCCTCTATCCACCAGTTTCATGAAAGTGCTGGCTGGTAAGTGGCAAGAATTTTGCATTAGCAAATCTAGATTCCTCAGGTAAACGCTGGCTATTACTGGCGCTCAAGCCAGGATCCCCAGGTGTTACCACTTTACTGGAGGGCACAGCATGGGCGACTGACAAAATAACAAAACCACAAGAACGTGTACACTTTTAGCACTGGTCAGTATGCCACTTCAAAAACAACGGCACAAAGCAATCAAATAACAAGCATTAGAGAGTCATCTGTTTATTTATAGGTTTCGGACAGATAATCAACAAAAGAGAAAACTGACACAATCAGGTGCTATATAGACACATCAGGTGTTTCCATGAAACGTCATTTGATGGTAAGGAGCAGTCAGCCAATACTTTTAAAATTTCACACATATTGATATTCTAAGCATTGGGTAATTATTTACATGTATTAATTAGTGCAGCTGTTTGTATTATGGAGCTAAAACACTGTGCTGCAACAAAATGTAAATTCTGTCAGCAGCCATGCACTATATAGCATATTGCTTTTGTTGCCCTCCCCAAACAGACCGTGTTTTGGTACAAATTTGTATGAAGGCAGGCCCACAAAAACACAGCAGAACACCTGCCAAACTGAGGCTGTTCACATACCAACAAGTTAAAGTCAATACAGCAATAACAAAAACTCATTCACATCAACAAATCCTTCTTATTAAGACTATTCTGGTACGTAAGTGTGCAAATGTCTAAAAGCTACCACTAGATTTCTTGTTTTAGCAGTGGTTTAATGACGATTTGTTTAATGAACTATCAAACTTGGATTTGCCTCTCCATAATATTCTTTTCCACTGATATTCATTCTTATCTTCATTTTAATTTACATGTGCTTAATAATACCAAAGCTGCAGAAAATTAGTTTTTGCCAGTCATCAGATCAACAAGTATACATGCACTTGAGTAATCACACAAAGGGAAACCTACAGGTTTAAATTATCGATATGCATTAAGCATTTAAGTCCATGGTTGCCAGATCCAGTAAGAAATACTGGATGAATTTCAATAGGATCTTATTACTTAGTGCATGCAAACAAATTTGCACTGCTTTAGGATAGCTTAGCCTCTTCACCCTGTTCTGGCTTCCAAAAAGTGGTTTCTTTGCTGCTAGATTTCAAAAACTATCTTCTTTGGACTGTAGAAGGCTCAAATTGGTATCCCAATGAACCTGCCAAATGCCATTAGTTCTTGCTTGTGTATGGGAAAAAAAATTATTGCCACTGTAGCCTTTACAAGATTTAGCCTATAGATTGTTTTTTAAACTACATACAAGAACATTTTACATTTTGTGTACTTCGATGCTTCTTTCTATATGGTCATTATACAATTGCTAAAACAATTATATATCTAAGCTAATGATGACCTAAGACTTTCGCAAAGTACTGTAGTAATGTACGAGGTTAAATTACATATGGCTACAATTTATGAATGTGAGCAACAAAATAATATGGGCTCAGTGCAGAAGTATGTATCCATCATAAGTTAGGTAAATGTAGGTATTCCTGTCCACCTACTACAAACTGAACAGAGCAGAGAACACAACACAAAAAAGTAAAAAAGAAAGACTGTGATAAAGGCAAATATAAGGCAGGCTGACGAGCAGAAACACTGAAAAGAGTGCAGAAAGTTGTGTAACTAGGATCGGTAAAGTAGAATCCTCTCGGCGCATGTCTGGCCCACCAGACTGGCATACTGCTCCACCTCTTTCTCATCACTGGAGCCTTTTCTCTTCCGGGAATAGGCAGCATAGGGCATGACTGTCCTCCTGTGCAGCACCAGAACCTTGCCCAAATCTTTAGGAGCATGAGCATCACCTACAAAGAAAAGTAGATTAAAAGTTGAAGTTATTAAAGTAAATATATTAAAACAATGTATTTGTCACATTTAAACCAAAAAGTTTACTTACAAACAAATTATTTAGTTTAAATAGAATGAAAACATGAAAACATAAAAACCCATGGTCATCATGGGCTGGATGGGCTGACAATGCTGAACAACGTTTGGTTTCATTCGCATCATAATTACAACAGGATATGAGCATGCAGAGGAAGGAGGGACAGAGCAAATCGATGCTTTGCACACAGCTTGAATTACATGTAATATATATATATATATATATATATATATATATATATAAATCTATTAACGTCTAATGTTCTATTACACATATAGCACCACCATTTTCAATACAGCACTGTGCAAAAATTTTAGACCACCATTAGATTAGATATTAGAGTATTATGGAGTAATGATTATACACTAAATATCAACATGATACTAGAGGTGGGAGAAAAATTTGATTTTTAGATGCATCGCGTTTCGGACGTTAATGATTCTGAATCGATTAACAAATGTCAATAACCGATAATCGAGCACACTTGCATCTTAAACATTAGCACTCACTAGCTGAGCTCTGTAACGCAAAAGGGTAAATGGTGGAACCAGACGCAGTGTACAGAGACAAAACTGGCGTTTATTGGAGTAATCGACAGGCAGAATTAGCATCAACAAACAGTTCAGTGTCATACACAAAAAAGCAATAAGTGGTCAGCAGATGTAATCCACTATGGGCGAGACGAAACCGGAGTCGGGAAGGCACAAATACATGTCGGAAGCACGGTAAGTCTGCAATAATCCACAACAGTATAAAGCGCTTAGAAACGAGGTGAGAGCCACAAGACTTAGCGGAGAACTAATAAGGAACAGGTGTGTGTGATCAGAAGGACGGTGATGAGGAGAGTGTGATAGGCTGGGTTTGATCTCCTGAGCAGTCCGTATGTGTAAGAAGCTCATTTGCACTGTCCCTCGTTGGTATTATTTAATTGGGTCTAATGTTCTATGTTCAGTGCTGTTATTTACAAGAAGTAATTCAGCATTTTGACTCGACTTTCTGCAGATGCTAATGAGTTCGTTTTTACTCTGCAAAGCTGAATTTGTGCTCTACGTCATTTAATTTATTTGTTTGCTCCTCAGGATTTCATGAAAGGGCAGATATTTATTTGATTATTTATTTATATGGTTTTAAGAATATGCTAAATTGATTTAATTTGTTTTGTTAATAAAAAATATTGGAATTAAATTCATCCTGGATTTGTTTCGAGTAGTTACATGGTAAAGAAAAAAAAACTCTGTATAGAAAAAGAAATGAATCGAGATGCATCGATAATCGTTGCCCTCTGAATAGTAATCGAATCGAATCGTGAGGTGCCAAGAGATTCCCACCCCTACAAGATACCATTTGTAAAACAACAAATCTAATGGTGGCCCAAGACTGTTGCACAGTCTGACAGGACTAGCATGATTTTGGGTGGGGAGGACCCCTAACAATCACTTAACCTTTCCACCTAAAAAAAAAAAAATGTGTGTTCTAGTGTCTCTTATATTCAAACACTTATTAGACACCCAGAAATAAGGCAAGAAAAACAAGTTAACCTTTTCAAAAGAACAGCCAGAATATAAATGATTAGAGAAAAAGAAGAAACACAGATGGAATGCAGAAATATCTGCTGACTGGACCGCATCAATAGAAAAATAAGTACTGGATCAGTACCTCATGGAACCAGCACCAGAGATTATTGTTTAAATCAGTTCAGCAGAATAACAAATCATTTCAGTCTGGACTAATAGCACTGCAGAAGTTCTCAATAGGCAGAGCTAAATAAATAAAGCCTGGTAAGACAGATTCATTCAAGACCTTGCTTCAACCTTAATACTCAATGTTGCAAACTCCAAACAATAGATGAGCAGCGTCCCAAATAGGATCGACCCATCCACCCTGCTCCAGCAGTGTTACACCAGAAAAGTGGCACCATTTCAACTGCCTAGAAACAGAAACGTGGCTCCAGCATTGTCACGATGTGACAAAAACACACAAATCAACTGTTCCATGAGAACGTAAAACGTCAGCAGCTTTTCGCACTTGTCCCAAGCACAAAATTTGCAGCCCCCCCGAGTGCAAAACAAAATAAACAAACTTGCTTGAGCTGATGGCGCCACTGGCTTTAGAAACACAAAGATGAGCATCATGACTTTCATGAATAAAATGACTGCACCCCACCACCCCACACACTTCTAGATCTGAGCTGCTCTGTACAATGCAGTAAGTCATCTGGAAACCACCTGATCAAGACCTGGTTGCTTCTCGAGACTTGGCACTATTTTACACACATGGAAACTACAGTTTAATTTTCAACCCATTCCACAAATATTCCCATCAAAGTCCTGTTAAATCCTACCTCATTATTTTGCAAAGAGACAAGAGGGAGAGAGACAGAGACATAAAAGAAAAAGGCAAGATATAGTGAAAGGGACAAAAATGTGTTTTAATAAAAAATACAGCTTTATCACAAGGTTTTCAAATATAAATATCAGCTGTTCAATATCAGATACGAGCAATATCTGAAGTAAGACTGGGCAATGCTTTATGGGGATAGGGCTTTTGAGAGTCCCCTAAAAAGAACTTCCACTCAGAACAGCACAGGTTTATCAGAACAGCATGCGATTTTTAACTGTCTATAAAACAAGGGGATGAAGAATAAAATCTCAAATCGTGTACTGGTACCAGTGGGCTTTGGTACCTTTTAAAATGGGGGAAACACAGACAGTAATAAAGTCTAGGGCTTCATTAGATAACATATACACTGCTCACTCATATACACTGAATATTTATTTAGGGGATATTTCATGTTGAAATATATCTTATTTTTTTCTAGCAGTGTCTTTGTCTTTATTAGAGTACAATCCAAAAGTACAAAACATTTGTAAGCTGTATTAAAACATAGAACAATATGAAATTTAGTGTGCCCCCTCATTACACATGAGCAACAGCAGTATCTGGCCAAGTTGACACTTCTATGGCCCAAAGAAGTTTTTAGATGTTTTTAGAAGGGTAGCAGCCAAAAAGGGGCATAGTGTGAATGAAATAACACAACAATTATTATATCCCTTAACTGAACTTGAGTTTGAGAACTCAGTCATGTTCTTGATTTTTTTATTTACTCTGAGTGGTCAAACAATCATTATGATGAGAAGTCATGCTTTAGGGTGGGGAGAAAAAAAAAATCACACATTTGCTGTGTAAATCGCTCCCACCCACAGTCCAGGGTTCAAATCCAACCTCTGCTAAGCTGCCTTGGGTCCTTGAGTAAGGCTCTCAACCCACAATTGTTTGGATTGTAAGGCTGTATGAATTGTAAGTCGCTCTCAATAAGGCATCTGCTAAATAACATAAATGCAAATATACATTAGTTATTCATTTTATAATCTGCTTAATCCCAGTCAAGGCTCGCGGTGCAAGGCAAGAACCACTCTAGACAAGGTGCCAATCCAATGTAGGGTACACGCACTCTCTCTCACACACACACACACACGCACGCATGCACACACGTACGCAAAAAAAAGAAACTTTAGAAACACCAATTAATCCAATCATTGTCTTTGGAATATGGGCGTAAACCAAAGTACCCAGAGTAAACCCACAAGGGCACAGGGAACACAGGGAAGCTCCACACTGTCAGAGTCTGGGGTAGGAATCCAGAACCATGGTTGCTGAAGTTGTACTTGTCCTGTGTAATATACAGTGCCCATAAAAAAATCATGACACTGTCAAAATCTGTGTCATACCGCAGCCAAAAAATATAATACATAGTTTCAGGAGGTATTTACACATTAATATAGAACACTCAAAATTAAAGTGAAAGTAACATTAAACATATTATAACCACACACTTTATTTTATTTAATAATTTAAAAAGCTGGTTTGGATAAATGATCAGCCTTTTACTTACTAGATAAAACCTATATTCCAGATAACACACTAACCTAATATGCCCCAATCTGACACCAAACAAATGTTAAAATGTTCAAACAGATAAAGTTGGGTCAAGGGTAACAAAAGACGGGAAAATTTGAGGAATACTTAAAAATACCTGTTTGGAACATTCCACATGTGAACAGGTTAATTGGAAACAGGTGAGTTTTCCCAAAAGGCTCAGTCGAAGGGTCGAGGTTCACCACTTTGTGAACAACTGCATGAGCAAATAGTCCAACATTTTCTCAACATGTAATTGCCAGAAGTTTAGGGATTATAGCATAGACAGTCCACAATACCATCAAAAGATTCTGCGAATTTGAAGAAATCTCTACAAGTAAGCAGCAAAGCTGAAAACCAACATTAAATGCTTGTGACCTTTGAACCCTCAGGCATCACTGCAATAAAAAATCATGGAGGTAGTGCCCTATGGGCCAAAGAGGAATGGATGGACTGTCTGGATTGTTATCAGTGTAAAGTTCAAAAGCTAGCATCTCTGACGGTGTGAGGGTGTTTTAGTGCACATGGCTTGGGTAACTTGCACATCTGTGAAGGCACCATTAATGCTGAAAGGTATGCACAGGTTTTGGAGAAACGTGCTGCCATCTAAGCAACGTCTTTTTCAGGGACGTCCCTGTTTCTCCCAGCAAGACAATGCCAAGCCACACTCTGCTGTTACAACAGCGTGGCTTCGTAGTAAAGGAGTGAGAGACATTGAAAATGTTTGACGCATTATGAAGTGCAAAATACGACAACGGAGACCCTGGACTGTTGATCAAACTGAATTTGTACATCAAGCAAAAATGGAAAAGAATTTCACCTACAAAGCTAAAAACAACTGTCCTCAGTTCCCAAACACTTATTGAGCGTTGTTAAAAGGAAAGGTGATGTAACACAGTGGAAAACATGCCCCTGTCCCATTTTTTTGGAATGTGTTGCAGACATCAAATTCATAATGAGTGAATATTTGCAAAAACAATAAAGTTTACTCATTTCAACATTGAACATCTTGCCTTGTAGTGTAATCAACTGAATATGAGTAGAAAAGCATTTGCAAACATTATATAGTTATATACTTTTATACAGAGCCATCCACCAGATAAAATACTAAATATTTTGTGGTTTAAATTCTCATTCAAAAAGCAACAAAAAATAAGTCCTTTGTACTGTAGTTCAATCCGTTTGGCAGAAATAATTATTTCTTTCTCTGGAATACATTTTCTTGGTCTACATATTTTGTAAAAACAAGTTGAATCTTCAAAAAGAAAATTTGGCCATGGTAAAGCTTGGTGGTTACTAATATTGAATCAGTCTTAAAAAACTGAAAATTAAAAATAGCAAACATGGGAAAGCTAACATTAGGTATATGACCCCACAAGAATACACAAGCAGCATAACATTTCAGTGTAATGTTAACACTTTAAAAGTGCAAATCAGACTTTTCATATTTGCTAATGTATCATGGTACTCGCACAAAGGAAAGGCCAGACTTTTTCAATTTTTACAATCGCCTATGTAGAACAAAGAGGCACAGCAATCAAGTCTGTCTTATGATATTTGTGATGGAACAAATAATGGATACAAGCATCAAAGACAATGAGGTATGACAGGAAACAATAGATGAAAATAGAAAAATTAGATGTCAAACAGTGAAAGTAAACAGGGCAAAGAGGAGGCTTTTATAGTTCCCCAATTAAGCCTGCTATTAACACTGAGCAGAACTGTCAAGAGTGTCAGGCTCTTTCTCTTTTGAGCAATCCAAACATCCGCTCTGCATATAAACACCCCTCTCACTGCTCCATCCATCCTTTAACTCGTTTACAGCTCCCATTGCGAGGCAACAGACTCTCTCCGTCTCAAGCACCAGAGGTTCACAGACACTTCACCGCATGACTCATATCTCTTCCAAGATTGGGTCAAAAGCCAAAGAGGATAATATAAAGGAATTTCTCGGGAGCACAAGGGTCAAGCCTGACTATAAAAGATTCGGACACCCAACCATGCTCCAGGGAGCAAGCCAGTTTACATCAGCAGTAAACTGAAGAGAGGGAAACACATGGAGACTTCAATGTCTGGGTCTCATTTAAAATAGACCCCTCCCCGACGTGTATACTTGAAATGCTGGCAATAATAAGATGAATGTTCTCTACAGTCTAAATCTACAACAAAAAAAAACAAGAGTATATGTTATAACTAATATTTTAAAGACCATAATCGATACAACTATTACTAGAGTAGAAAAATAGGATAGGAAACTTTGCAGATCCCACAGTTATAATCAATCAATCATAATTATACGGTGTGCTAAAAAAATTCAACAGGAGTTAATCAAAACCACTGATTCCAGCTGGTCAGTCGTCTTTAACATGGAGCCTCATTTCTTACTCAATAGGTCAGGACTGGCTCACTTAATGATCTCCACATACGCTTTCAATAAACACAGCAAGACCCATGAAATAAAAACGACTCCTCTCTGACCACAGACTTGCAGCAGCGAATACTGTTCCAGACAATTTGACGTGCTGGCAAGAATGAGTTTCAGTCTTAGTTGGCAGTTATGCAGACCATCATCAAGGTCAGCAGAGGAACTGCAGGATGCACAGTAAACAGTTCAAGATAACAATTTAAATATTCTTTGGGTTAAATGTGCTTATGCTCATATGTGTGGAAGGTAATACAAAGAACTGCTAGCAACAGCAGATGTTTAAATGATGACTGTGGTCACACCAACATTTAGATTCAGGACTGGATTTCACTACAGAGAACTCATAGGCCTTGAGAGCGAGATTCTGTGCTGGCTCTGGGGCTCAGCTGAAAAAGTGGCCTTTGGAAACAGTCAGCCTTCTCTGGCCAAGAGCAACAGACCAAGCAGGACTGGAGGCACCACAAAAGGATTCACAAACACTGCAAGCTATGACAGACTTCGTCAGGCTGCCAGTCACTGTGGAGTTGGGTTAGACAAACATGGAACAAGATCATGGACCTCCCAAGACCTGTAATAACATAATGAAACTACAGATGGCCTAGAAAGGTTTTATTTTGAGGAACGAAATACATGCTAAATACATGCACATGCATTTTTATAGAGACAATTTACACAGTTGCCTATGCAATAGATATTTCATTAATGGTGTATACTTAGCCGTACAGAGGAAATGAATTAATAATGACTATATTTCCTGAAATGGTCCATGTCACTAAACTTGACTTCTGAGTAAGCAAGAACATTGAAAAGCACTTACTCTTTCGGAACATGCTTGACACTTACATGACACTCTCTTCATCAAGGATCCAGGAAGCAAATGTCAAAACTTTTAAAGCACTGCAAGGATCTGGTCTATGTGAACTTAATCTGCCCTTGACCCAAGTCCAGCCCCCCTTCCCTAATGCTTCATGTGACACCAACTTTGCTGATCTTAAAGGTTAATATGTACCTAAACAAAAGAACTGTGCAAAAGAGCCTGGCATAGGAAGAAATAAAAAAAAAAAAAAAAAACACACACACACAAAGATATCATATCACTGGGCAATGACAATGCATAATGTTCACATAAATTAGAGGATATTTAATTACGGGATAATTTATTTTAATATATCCCCTAATTTTTGTGAGCAGTATATTTGTACCCTAAATGTAACTAAACATGGAAGTGTTTGGGGAGAGAGGGAGCATTTTTCCCTCATTCCTGCTGATGTCCTGCAATTCTCAGTAGCACAGCCCCCTATCCTCTGGCATAACCTTCAGTGTTCAGAATAATACTTAAACATGCTCAACAGCTTTGCTTACCACTCTTCACAATGGAAAAACAAAGGAATTTGTCTTAGCACAGTTCTTGACATAGATAGTATTAGCAACCACTTAGAGTTGGAACTGGATATAGGAGATTTTTTATATATAGTGGCGGCCAAAAGTCTGGTGAAAGCACTGTTGAAAATGCTTGTTTGAGTCTTTAAGTATTCATATTACAGCAGCAGGATAATGACCCAAAACACAGCAAATCTTCACTTAAAAGATTAAGACTGTCACAGAGATGTCATGGACTGTCATTTTACTTAAGCAATTAAAATAGGACTTTATAACAATGATTATATATGTACCCGGCAGTATATTATTACTGTTTTATTGCATTCTAGTGTAGCACATTTTTCTTCCTATGCCCAGTTTGTCACCTCAAAAGCCAATATGCTGCCGATCCACAAGCTACACTGTTTACGGTGTATTAGGGTATCAACTGCCATCCTCAGTAAGGTTCTATGTGTACTTTATTTGCTGAGTCTGACATTTTGGAATAAATGAAACAAAAAATAGGTGATTACGGTAAACGTTTGCCTCAAGTCCATGTAATTCACTGATGTTATTTATTAGGTTTTAATCCAAGTCAAGTTTAGGCAACTCCAAAGCATAATAAACTTCATGACCCTTCAACCCTCACAGGTAGTTGTGCTTACACTTAAGAGCATGTAGGCAGATACCTATTACTATAAAGATACTGAAATGTTTCCCTCTTGCAATTTCCATTGTTCTTGAACTTGAAATATCTAGAACTGCTCAATGACTGTCAGGGATGCAAAGCAAAGCCCTCAAATCACTGTCAAGGACCTGCAGGCAAATGTGTCTCATATGGAAATAATGGTGTACTGGTGCACAGTGCAGAACTGCTTGCATAAACACGATCAACATGCAAGAGATCACAGAAAAGTCTCGATGGACACTGGTATACAGAACAAGGACATCAATGGGTATATTTTTGCCTTCTTGGTTTGATTCTAAGCTACTTGGTCTAACTATGCTTTTGATGTTACTACTTTTATTTGTATGTATTCTAGCAATATAGTTACCATGATTGTGTTGACACTTAGTCTCGGTTGGTAGAGTATTGTTAGCACCTGTAAAAGACTTATTAGTATTTTACATACACTTAATCTGATAACTGCAGAAAATTTGATATAGTCAGTAATCTACTCAAAGACTATACATGCACTTTAGTAATCAATTAATGCTAAATAATCTAGTTCTTAATTTTACTATGTATATATTGTGTGTGTCAGGCTCCACAAAGTGTTCAACAGTCATTTTGTGTTCAACACTTGCTTTGCTTTTGCTTTTTGCTCTCCCATATTCCTAGAACCATTGGTCAGGGGGGCAGGACCAGGTCTGCTCATTTCTTTCTTCTTCATTGATTGAAATGCACAATTCATCATTTGAATGTTATGCTGTTACTATATGCTATAGCCATGTAAACTTCATACCATCTGGACTTCTCGTAGCTTCTCATTTACTTGCCAGAATAACAGTGTTGTCCAGGACCTGGTGCTCTGTGTCCAAAGATTTCACACCCTAAATAGGTCTCGTTCACAACCAGTCAAAGTCTTCTCATGCCATGCCACTTGCTTTGTGTTGTAGTCATGATCAACTTTTTAAATCTGGTCTTGGATTTTCAGGACTTTTCTGTTCCACATTATTTAAATAGTTTGGTTCAGAAATACACACCTGCACACAAGCTCAGGTATCCAGCTTTAGGGCACCTGGTACACCCATCAGTAAGACTGATCCATGCCCACAAGGCCAGATCTCGATGTTTCAGTTTCCTGGCTCCTCATTGGTGAAATGAGATTCCCACACAAGTTAGAACATTTCAGTATCTATCTCCCTTCTACAGAAGCCTGATTATTAACATCCTGAAACAATACCTAGGATAACCATGCACCACAAAGTACAAAGCGGATTCCAAAATAGTTGGGACACTAAACAAATTGTGAATAAAAACTGAATGCAATGATGTGAAGATGGCAAATGTCAATATTTTATTCG
>JAUZSU010134292.1:0-16286 GCA_034780255.1 Parotocinclus maculicauda
TTTGTGTTCTATTCTGAATAAAATATTACATGTTGGCACCTCCACATCATTGCATTCAGTTTTTATTCACAATTTGTTTAGTGTCCCAACTTTTTTGGAATGCGGTTTGTAATTATGTAAATAATATTACAATATTCCCAGTTCCTACAGCACAAAAACACCACATTATCCTTGACCTACCTCCATGCTTGATCCTGGAGACGGTACTCTTTTGGTCATAAGCCATAACTTTCTTGCACCAGACAAGCCATTGAGCCACACAGTTCCACTTTTCTCGTCACTCCCAGGAATTGGGACTGTGTCCCAGAATTTCAGAATTCTAGCATGATCCAGTTTACCCATCTTGTGCTTATTGGTCAAGAGAGGCGTGAATCATGGCGTCTGGCCATGAAGTAATTGGCTGTGCAGTGATCTTCTTATGGTTGACTTCATTAGGTCATCCTGTAAGTCTTCTGCAGTAACACAGTGGTTTGATGAAATTATGGGTTTTTTCACACAGCCATGCATGTTTGCCATTTGTGCCATATGTTATAAACTTCCCAATGGTACAATGCTCCCAGATGTGTTTCTAGGAATGTTCAAGGTCTTAATATCTTCTTCTACCCATTGCCCTTTTGGCACAATGAAATAATCTCCTTTTTCAGATCCTTGTCACAACACACATAATGTTCATGTAAATACAGCAGAGCTGAAAGAAAGAGTTATTATTGAGTTCCCAATGTGTTAGATATGTCCCAACAGAACATACACGTAAGGGAATGAGTGCCATTGATTGCCTAGTTTACTCAAGTCTAAGTCGGCTTATCACTAATTCTGCTACACCCAATTTCTTTGAGTTTGTGCATCATTTCTAATCATGCAATCCTGACAAGGAAGACACACTAGCCAAACCTCTTGAAATTTTATGGAAACGTGTTGGCTGTATTACTTACAAAGAGCATGTAAATGTGGGCAAAAATACATCTTAGCCTGAATGCATGCAAACACAGCCACACAGTAAATTAAACTAGCAGCAGAGATTAGAACTGCATTCTCCTATAACATTGCTAATGTTAAAAGCTGCATTGGGCAACAGTCATTGTTCTTGCAGTTAAAAGCAGGGTGGGGAACATGACAGAACAGAATTGTTAAAACAGAACGATCAAAGTAAATATATCACACACCCAAGAAAACAGTCTGCCCTGTACTGTTTACATACTACCTACCAGCCACATTATAGACACGCCATTAAGAACCCATGACTCACTCCAACTTTACTGCTTAGAAACACTCACCAGGTGGACGGCCATGATAAAAATCCAGTACTACTGTCAAAAAGTAAAATCTAAAGTTCAGGGAGTACACTATTTTGAGGACATTCAGTCATTACTGTTACACACTGATGATAAATTAGTTAAGTCAGTTATGTTTGTTATAGTATTTTTCCTTTTCTCTTCTGTTAACTTTGTATGTATTAAATAAATCTCATTATAACTTGTCAAAGCACGAGTGCTGTAAGTGAGGAATAGTTTGGATTCAGGTAAACTAACCATATTGTATAATGATGACCAGGTGCTTTAATTAAAGCCTTAAACTTGCACTAATGAGATGAATTATTAATACTTATATCCATTATTTTTGGTGCCTCTCCATTTCTATTGTTCATAGCTAACGCTTCGCATTAGGAATATGCACTTTGGCTGAGATTAGTTAGCTAGCTAGCTTGCTAACGATGTGCAATCGTTGGGTGACTTTTTGAGAAAAGTGAGTCAAAGAATTCTGTATACAGACATGTTTTGTGAAACAGGACAAAATGTCATGACCAGACATACCATGATCATGTTTAGATATTTTGAACATAGTGTTTTACAGTTAAACAATAACATTACTTTAAATGAAATATTGAAGATGAAAACATTTTTATTTTTCTATCTTTTATAAAACTTGAAACACAGGAAACAAGTGAAACACTGCCATGTGTTCTTCCTTTTAAGAGTGTGATTCTCCAGTTATCATGTACCTGTTTTTCATTCGTAAGATTTATTTGAGGCAGATTTATTTCCCATTATAATTTTTTATTTATAAAAATAAAGACATCTGCAGTGAACACAAATGGCGATGATCAGATATCCATTAGACAGCACCTACCTGTAGTACAATTAGTAATTCTACTTGAATATTATGCCAGTGAAAAAGTGACAATATTTAAGGAGACATGATGTATTGTGTGGTGTAAAACATTCCTCCCACAACCAGCATTAAAAACATTTGACAAATTGTGCAACAGTTGCCATTTTGTCATTTCCCACCATGCAGGTCTTGGGCGTCCTACACAATGTCCGTAGGTACTCGCCATTGCTGATCAAGAGCATCTCACAAGCCTTGCTGTTTCACAGATGTCCGGCCTAGTCATCTGGCAAACATCTCTTGTGCTGTGAGGCGACCATGCCATGGTGTAAGTTAGTACTCAGAATCCAGTGACTTATCTTTACCTTGAATGACAAGAAGACAAGCAAGACAATAGTCTGAAGTTATGCTATTTAAGGACTCTGTCCACTTCCCATAGATATCTCCGCTCGTATTTAAACCTGTCTGCATGTGGCTGCAACAGTAATAAATATTTGAGAATTATCATTAATATTAAGATTTCAAGGAATTTGCTACCGAAATATTAAATATGACTTCTCATATATATCTGTATCTATTGTCATTACAGTTCAGTAAGAAAAGGTTGAATGCTATCATTGAAAGAATTTGAACCTAAAAGGCTCAAGCAGCTTTTGTGTCTTACCATTGGTACATCATTTTCAACAGTAATCTTCTTCCCATTGGCTTTGACCTTTTCTGTTTGGACAGTCATCAAGAACAATATTAACATGCGCTAGCTATTAATAACAAATGTTATCTAATAGCCATGGGGCTACCCTGAGAGCTACAGGCTGAGTTTTCATGTACTTCTCTTTAGGCTTCTCCAGTGCTCTCTGACTCATGCCGTGAGTTACAATCATTCTGGACAGGACAGCCAATGGTGACCACTGGCCTTACAGCAGAGAATGTCATTTATCAGGCTATGACAAATAGCTTTTTGTTTGCCCCTTTTTAGTCTAGCCATCATTTAAAGCTAATGTGGTTTCACTGCTGATGTTCTACTGCTTATAGGGCAAATGTTCAATGAAATAATGTATGTACAACAAGAGTGCCCAGCGTACAAGGTGTTTCAAATTACCAAACCAACAGGCAGCAAATGGCCAAAGGAAATAAAGATCTGACCTTCTGAAGTGAATGGTTTTGATTTCTCTCAGCATGCCATCCTTTGTGAACTAAGCAATTGACAGGAGGCATTTGGGGGAGCAGCAGACTGAGCGATTAGTCCCCCAGGTTTCCACTTTTGCTGTGTGTCATCAACTCAGTGGGTCAAAGATAACTCCTGGCAGGGGCCTTATTGCCTCATTCATCTCAGTCAAAATGCTCTCTGCCAGACAGCATTGGTCACTAAGAGAGGCAAGGGCCTGAAGATCCACCAATGCATTTTGATGCGTACCAGCCAGCATTTACTATGCTTATCATTTTAGCAGGCTGTCCTGCAAGTACACTAGGTAGCCTCATATTTGATGTGTAAGATGTTCCATAGCTTACGAACAAACACACTGAAAGCACACAGGCGAATGTTACTTAGTGTTCTTTCACTAAGGTTGGAACTTTATCCAGTAATGAGAAATGGCATTACATTTGTTCAACTGTCTTTGGCATGGAATAGCAGCTCAAACAAGAACATCGTAATGCTTTAATAGAACCCAGCATGGGTCAGTGAAAAGAAAATGCCAGTGTGGTTCAAAAACAATCATCAGAAACAGCTATTAATAATATACTGCATGAAAAATTAGGGGATATTTCAAACAAAACATCGCCCAATTTTTGTGAGCAGTGTATATCACACATAGACATGCTGGTGGAAGCAAGGGTGATAGTGAAAGGGGAAGAAAGCAGGGGAGTTTAGCGTTGTTAGCAAAATTACGAGGGACCAACTGATGCAAACCCACCTAAGAGGAAGGAAACTGAGAAGTCAGGGCAGGCAGCTGTCAAGTACTTCCTAGACATTGAAAAGTGTGAAGTGTGCCCCTTCTCCTATCTCACAGCTCTCCACACTTTCAAATGAATCATGATAAGTCAAGTAAATTACATAGTACATTTACTGACCTTATTCTTGCTGTTCCTGTAATACATCCTAGATCCGGTTCCTCTTATGAGCTGATGTTGCTTAAAAAGACAAAGACCACTTTTATTTTAAATTTAATAGTTATTTAAGAAGATATTTCATGGTGACAACATAATGTGTGACTGTACTAATAATATTCTTATTAATCTGGTAACTGCAGAAAACATGATTTTCTTAGGTAGCCTATCAATGAGTATTACATGCACTTGGATAATCAGATAAAGGGAACACCAAACTCACAGAAGGGACATAAACATAAAATTCTTGCTGCGACTTTTTGTAAATGTAAATGTAAATGTTCTTACCAATTGTACCAACAAATACACTACCATTTCACAGGTGCTGCATTTAATTAAAGGTATGAACCCTGAACCCACAAGAGAAACAAGCAACCAGGTAAGGGGAAAAAAATTCGAAACAGGCAACATATTACAATGTGCCAATTGATTACTTTTAACTTAATCATGTTATATATTCCTTTTACCTTAAAAATTAATTTTCATGAATACTGGAGAAAGATATTGGATCATGTAGTCCAAAGTTCAAATAAACAACTGCACTAACACACTGATTTTATAGAATATTAAGACCGCAGTCGCTTAGCATACTATCAAGTTCTTTTAGTTATTTCTTTAGATTCTTCATCCAATCTAAGACATCTGAGTATTGCATGACAGTTTTATTGTGAACTTTTACAGTTTGACCATAAAGTTTACAGTTCTACTATGCATTTTTGATGGTTATTTGGTCATATCATGGTTCCACTGTCAAAATTCATAGTACAATTGTAAACTTTGTTGATTATGAACTGATCATAAATTATTTCATAGTTCCACTATGGATCTTGATGGTAATTTGGTCGCTTCATGGATCTACCGTCAAATTTCACAGTATATTTTTCATGGATACTGTTTACATGACCACTTGAATCAGGCAAGATTGCAGAAAATTTTATTGTGATTAGTTTATTAAGTGCATGTAAATGCACTCATTGTAAGACATTGATACCTCAGGTAGCCTTCTGTCCATATTGACAATATTTTCTAAATGGAAACTGTTATTTCACGTTCTAGCATTAGGTCCAACAGGTCAAATGCAAAGCATTTAGTTTATGCTCTGAAATTAAAACCACCGCTCTGTTACATTGCTACTCACTTTTGCTGACATGTATGAACCTAGTTTTACTCCACTAAGGAAATGTGTGAGAGCAGTGGCAAGAGGATGGCAGCATCTTCATCAGTGTGGACAGTGACTGGATCCTGAATGAATGTTCATCTATGTGCTTGCTTAATGCACTTATGTACTTTAAGTGGCTGAGAGGCAGTTTGACAGAGGACATGGGTTCAGAGTGCTCAGGCAGGAGTGAGTTAATGCCGCCCCTCCTTATCCACCCCAGTACACAGTGACTTGTTGGTGATTTATATGATGGCAGGAATTCTGTGAAGGGCTGGGATCCCTACTGTAACCTTTTACCCCCACCAGATGTTCACTCTGAAAACATGATAATGTTCATCCGTAAATCCCTGTGCAAACATATCAAGTGGCTGTTATGTGTTTGTGTCAAGACTGAGAAAAATGACAGAAATGGCAGTGGCAATGGATTTTAAACAGAACTGGAATGAGTCCAATCAGTTGCCCCATATGGTCTCAAGTGGCTCTCAAATATCATAATGGCAGCTGGTTTTCCCTACGTCTTACTGTTCTCCAACATATTTTTAAAACATATTATGATTAAAACATAAACATCTATGCTTTCTATTATTTAAAATGCTTATTTATGCTTATGTATGTCCTAGGTCAGAATCCTTTGAGGAGAACCATTGCTAGTTTGGCATAACCATAAATCTATCATGAGGAAACCAAAAAAATATATGAGTGTAAGATTTGTAAGATGCTGAAGGCAGTAAAACCAGTGGACAATACTAGTACTGGTAAATATTAGTGTTTCCTAGTAAAACAACAGGTGTCATTGTTGGAGGATTATGCAAGCCAGTAACATTAAACAAATCCACCAGACACTTGACAGAATAGATGTGAATAAGGTGCATTGAACCGTGACAGTTTGGCCTCACCCTGACACCATTACCCAGAGAATCACGAGGCTAGCTAATGGCTGATAGGCTCATAGCTTAGCAGGGAGGAGGGGCTCACAGCTTTGACAGTCACAGCCATACTAGTCATATTCAGAGTGAATTCTTGATTTGATGTGTTTAAATTGAATTGGGCCTATTCTGTCAGCAAGCCAAAGTCTGCCATTGGGGCAGAGGAAGAGCAGCAGTCCATAGTGACTCTCTCTTCCCCACCTCGTTTATGAGAGTGTTCTTGCCTGTATGCCAATATTTGGCATGCAAAAAGAAAAACACAAGTTTAATGTTTAGCCAATGAGACCTTTCTTGGATCATTTCACTTTGGGACATAGCATATGTTTGCTTACTTACTGAAAACACAGAGCTGCCAACACACCTTTGCATAGGCATGAAAATAACGTCATATCCAATGTTCTCAGAAATAATAATACAACTGATATACAGTACTGAGCAAGAGTCTTAATCCACCATTAGATTTGTGGTTTAGCTAAATATAGTGACCATTTCTAATATTTTTTATTACTCCATCATACTCTTTTCCACTGATTCAGTCCATTCCATTTTTCGTGAGCTTTAGCCTATCTTAGCCATGTCTCCCAGTTCCCGTTCTGAAATTGGCTTGGACCCTTCCAAAACGACTTCTTCGGATATGGCGGCTTTTTAGATGGTTGCCATTTCCCAGATATAGCCTAAAAGATAGGCCCCCTCACACTCATTATTTTCTGGGATATTCAGATTTGTCATTTCCCCTTTTGTTTCTGAAATATAAGGGTGTCCTGTGGCTTTTTACACACCCAGTACTTGTTACAGTAGATTATATAAGCTGTTTTTTCTGATTTTTCTTCAACTTTCTTCAGACATGACCACTCAGATTAAATAATTAATAATTTAGATAATTTCAATACAACTGCACAAGATGTGGGATATATTGAACGTTATATGAGCAGTTATTTCTCGTAGTTGGCGTGTTGGATGAGATTAGCAATGTTCAAATAGTCAAAGCAGTGGTACCCAAACACATTTTCTACAGTGCACCTTAACAAACCAATAGAAGTGCTACTGTGGCACAAATGCTGGCCATGGGAGGAATGTGTTACAACTAACAGTGCATCACACTCTGCTGAGTACTGTGCTAATTATCCATTGACAAATCAAAGTAATTACCATGCCACTGGAGATCGAGGTCTGGGTGGATGAGTCCAGTCTTCTTGTACCTTGCATAGGAAGCCGGTTGGTCGTTATGGTTCATAGAAGTATATAATAGGCATCTATTTATTATTATTATTAATTATTTAATTCTATTATTATTTAATCAAATACTATACCATACCTGTATACAAAGAGAAATAGATGATTAAGGAACATACCCTTGATCTCTTGGACTTACCTAATTTTTTTATTATTACTGAAAATATGGAAACAATAATCCCCTTTTTCCTACTTACTCTATGCTAAGCAGTACACTTTTCTACACAACTAAAAAGCTTTTTATGTATTTTACATTGTGTTTTAACAATAAAACTGTTGTAATTAGTAACAACTTCGTCATCAGTCTATCAAAAGTATGCAGCTATTCAGAACCTATTCACTAGGCACAGTAGCCATACTTCTGTGTGTGTTGTGAATGTTCTCTTTGTTGTTCAAAACAGAGGTGACACTTATGATTTACCTTGGGGTGTTCTCAACAACCTGGAGCTCTCCAGATAATTGGTTTAATGTGTTGTGGTGCTCCAAATTACAATGTTGAAAAACAAACAGTTCAGTTAAAAAAAACCATTGCCTATCAAATTTGTCAATTACCACCTTGAAGCCAGGATTGTGAAAAAGTTCGAAGGCTGTCTACCTTATGCATATGCATGTTTGGGAGGAAAATAATTGTTCTTGCTGGATGTGATTACAGAATCAAGTGTTTCAATTTATAATAACAGAACTTAATTGAAAACATGAACACTTATCTGAGCTCTTCCTTCCTCTTTAAAGGCATTATGCCTAGAGAAAACGAGAGATTCCCATACATCTGAATAACATGGAAAAAAATGTCAGCGTGCAAGCATATTTCCGAGTGCAAACCGATAAATTGCCACGTTATGATTTATGCCCGCATACTGATTTGTATCTGTGAGTACTTACACAACATTTACCTGTTTATTATTGTGCCCTATCTAGGCCTATTTCCGTGTGTGTTTCACTCAAGGCATGGGATAACTTGAACAAAAGTATGCTCAGTTATGATTCATGTGAAAGAAAAAGACGCAACCTTTTAACACAGCACTGAATGGATTAGCAAAGCGGTAGCTGAGAATGAGGATGCATACTTGATATATTTTAAAATGGGTGCTACACACATCTTATTATAACATTAAGCCTATCTTGAAAGGGAAAAATGCTATAGGTGAAAAGGCCGTCTAAGCGGTCCACAGACAGTAATTACCAAAGTTGCCCAGTTGGATTTTATGTGCTTCAGCACCTGTCTCTCCTGCCCCCTTACCTTGATCCATTAAGTGTGTGCTAATGTCAAATTGATTATGCTGATTGTAAACTGCCTTTATTTGGGTCTTATTCCTGTCAGTCAAAGTGTCTGCTGGGATGTATGTGAGTCTCACTAAAAGCTGCTTTTTGGATGTTTGTGCCATTTTTGAGCAGCTCTTACAATAATGTGCCTCCTCAGAGCCCACATAGATTCATGAATTAATTGCATTTCACTGTCTTACTGTTCTTTTCTCTTCAATGTGTATAAAGAAATATTCAACGATGCCAGCTTCATCATGTTTGGTCCAAAAAAAGATCTAACAAGGTTTGCACTAAATAAACCATAAATTGAATGAATGAATGTGTGTGCTAACACCATTCTGGGGAGTTCATCATGGCTTAACAAACGTCTTTTTGGTGTATTGTGGACTATTCCCTGATGGAAACCTGTCAAAAAATGGGAATCAGTTATTACAAAAATGTCTGGTGAACCTTTAGAGCATTCTGAATAAAACTGACAAGTGATGCTTTTAACATATATTTATGCTTTACTGAAACAACATTAAGTGGAGCATTTTTTCAGCCAATGGGACTAACTGTATTAGTTCCAGACAACCTTGGCATGTAGGCATAATTTTTAGATGCATATTATGTTCACTAATAAGTGCATTTGCCAACTTCTGAGTTCAGGAAGTTGTTTCGTCTTTAAAGTTGGGGTGAGGGTGGTTCTGTAGCCCAGAAATCTGAAAATCTAGACATTACTTGTCTCTGATGTCAAGTCACGATTCAAATTTGATGACTTGCGACTCGACTCAACTCTGACTTTATCGGCAGTGACTTAAACTTGTAAGCAGACATGGGCTTAAAAAGACTAGAGAGCTTCGTATCTTTTAATGTAACAATTTATTTCCAACTGTAAAAACATTAAGCATTTTGCATAGCTAGCATGTTGCTAAGAAGCTGAACAAAAATATAAAGAAAACACTTTTTTGCTCCCATTTTTATAAATATTGTAAGAAATACACCACGTCTCAGGTGTGGCATTTCAAGATGCTAATTAGACAGCATGATTATTGCACAGATGTACCTTAGGCTAGCCAAAATAAATGGCCACTCTAAAATCGGCAGTTTACTTTTACTGTATTGAGGGTCCAGGAAAACCAGTCAGTATCTGGTGTGACCACCATTTGCCTCACACAGTGCGTCATCTTCTTCGCATGCAGTTGATCAGGTTGTTGATTGTGTCCTGTGGAATGTGGATCCACTCCTCTTCAATGGCTGTATGAAGTTGCTGGATATTGTCAGGAACTGGAACCCGATGTCAAATACGCTAATCAGCAAAAACATGCACAATGGGTGACCTTCACCAATGAGTGAGTGGGTATGCTGGCATTTTAAGAGCTTGTTTCTGCTTCCAGGGGGCACCAATGTTGAAGTTTAGGACTTTGTTGTCTAACATTAGTGACCAGCTTGACAGTCAAGTCCCAAATCTTCCAGCATTGTCTAGTGTGAAGGTATTTTTTTCTCCTGTTTCTACTGCCCAAGGTGTGATTGGATATTTACGGTGTATTGCTGTGCATTTCTGTGACAAATTTATAATGAATTTATAATGAATGCTTAGAGCATTCTAGATTCACCATGAATATCTCCAGTGGGACCGTATAGTGGACACACACAAATAATACTGCTGAGATTGGTTCCAGCTTTTACCCTTGGTTGACTCTGTTGTAAGTGAAGACATCTTGTAGTTTTTTAAAGGCTATAGCATTAACACCCTTGCCCCCAGAGTAAACCTGTGAGGTGACCCATGGCCGACTCACCACATGGCTCTTTGTAATGTAGCTGTAACCAAGGCCCCTCAGCAAATGCACTACATGAGCGAGTAGAGCTTTTAAGTCCAACCTCTAAAGGGAGGGGTCGTTAGCAGGGAGTTAATCAGAATAGGCCAGGAGGTGGCTTAAACTGCAAGTGTGAACAGGCTTTCAAAGCTCTTCTTCGCAGATATGACTTTCCTTGTCTCTTAACATTTTATCAGCTTTTTTGAAGCATTTATCAGTTATTTATGAGTTTTACATATTTTAAATCAAACTGTGAAGATTGCTCAAACACTGAACAAAACAATTGGTGAACTCACATCTTAACCCATATATATGTTCAGCTTTCTAGAATGCAAAATGCACCATAAACACATTTTTGCTCAAATCATAAAGTATAGAGTAAATGTAGAGAGACTGATTCTTCAGCAGTCCCAGGATTTCAAATCCAAAGCTCAAACAAGCAAGAAGCATGCCATGTACACATATTTATTGACCCACAGTGTGAACCCACTACACAGACTTGACAGCAAAATGGGTCACTAGTTCCAGTCCATCACCAGAGATACATAGCCAAGCAGATAGAGTTTCAAATTTCATTGCTTCCCAGAATCGTCTGCAGATGAATGGAAGCTATTTGTTTTAATGTGTCTATGTACAGTGTCCCTTCCTTCCCATGAATTTACCCATAGAGTGAGGTGTGAGAAGAAACGCAGTAGACAGCACATCTCTGGGATCTTATGAGGATGTCAAATAAAAACAACAAAGGCACCATTTTCCCAGCTGAGAGTAGGCTTATGAACAGATAAATCCCAAGGTAGGCTAAAGCCTCTGCCCTTTTACCCTCTTGATGCAGTCTCCTCGTGTCCAAGGTGTATAATAACTATTTTACAAGGCCTTTGATGGCTAACAGAGCAAAGATGCATGGCTAGAATACACTGCTGAACCATGCGTCTGCGATCGTAAAGGTTTGCATTACTAAAGCTCAGTTTTCCCAGTATGGGAATATAGTTGGTAGGTTTGGTTAGTTTGGATTCCATTAGTCTTATTACCCTTGGATGGTGCCTGCCTGTGGATCTCCTGTGTCAAGTCATCTGTTATATCAGCCCTTGCACATTAATACACAACATTTAGAGCACATAAGATGTACATCATAGCCAACACAGAGTATGTGGTATCTGTGTCACTAAAACATTAATGGCAAAGTTAATACATTTAATAGTAGAATATGTATAAGCAAATAGGTTCTACATACAGTACACTGCTCACAAAAATTAGGGGCTACTTCAAAATGAAATATACCGTAATGAGTATACCCTAAGTTTTGTGAGCAGTGTAGTTTAGGCATGTTTTTAGGAAGTAGCAGAGTAGCACTGCTAAATGACTGGTGCACATAGTGTTGTAGTATTAGAGTCCGGTCTCAAGACCATAAATGACTGATATCAGTCTGCCCCTCATTTGAACTCAGCCTTGTCAGTCTCAAGGTAAGGTGGACTCGGAAACTGTTGTCATGAACAATGCGAAGTCCAGTGTTTCTGTGATCTTGGTCATGACTCAGGCTTGACTACAACGTTTACATTTACATTTATGGCATTTAGCAGATGCCCTTATCCAGAGCGACTTACAATTCATACAGTCTTACAGTGAAAGCAATGGTGGGTTAAGGGCCTTGCTTAAGGATCCAACTGTGGCAGCTTGGCAGAGGTGGGATTTCAACCCAGGGCCATTAGGTCTGAGTCCAGTACCTTAACCGTTAAGCTACCTTAACTCCCTAGACTAATAAATAAATAAATAAATAAATAAATGAATGTATCAATTCTGTATGCTTTTGGCTGTAAAATTAATCCATTCTTCCATTACATAATTTTTAGTGAATAAAATCATCACACTAGGGTATTTAAGATACTTCATTTTAAGAATTCAACCCCTCAAACTGTAACAAGCTCTGTCACCAGAAAAACTCATCATGATATGTTATTTTAAAAGTGGCTCGTTGTCATTTTTTATACTCATAAATATGTATTGGGGAAGATTGTGGCACAATTGCTTAGCAGTTGCTGTACAACTCCAGAGATCCCTAGTGTATATAAAAAATGCCTCTCATCTTCAATTTGTTGAGCTATTGCCATTACTCAGCAGAGAGAGAACTGGTGTTACTGTAGTCCAGCAGCACCTTCCTTGTTTCTGACTGCATTCTTCATTGTTAAAAAACGCTTTCAAAAACTGTTAATGTAGTGTGAAATTCCGTTTATTTTTTCTACAATTGTTTTTATTTTGTCTGTGAGCAAATCATGTTTATCATGCTTGGGGTGGGCTCATGGATGGAAGAACCTACACATGTATAAGAAAATGTAATCAGTAGCACACAATCTTTGTGTGGGTGTGTTGTGATTTTATCATTTTTGTACCATGATGGTGCACTGTCTCCTTTTATTAAAACAATATTAATACACTTTTTCTGCCGTTGTCGTTGATATCTCAAGCTAAAAATATCATTTAGGGGGGTTTCTGTGCCTGTACATATCATGTCCAGTGGTCGCTTTAGAACTTACTCACAAGACCATACACGGATGTACCCAAGTATAATCGAATGCCATCTGTCACATACTATTCCGATACCGGATGCCGGACGTAACAGAACACGTTACCAAACAAGATGCCAGCAGTTACACCCGCGTTCGCGGACGCACTTTCCCACCATCGCCGATTGGTGGGTGAAAACCATTAAGCGATCACTCAGTTTATCACTACACCGCGTTCCAAATTATTATGCAAATTATATTTTTTCCTGATTTTCCTAAATGCTCGATGCAAATGACAGTCAGTATAATAAAAGTCATTACCCGTTAGAGTATTAAGCGAATTTTATTGAACAAACCTCCCAATGATAACACTATATTCTTCAAAAAAAAAAAAAACTCAAAGTGCCCTGTTCCAAATTATTATGCACAGAAGAGTTTCAAAACATTTTGTAGGTTGTAAAGAACTGAAAATGGACATTTGTTGAATTTGCAGCATTAGGAGATCACATTAACTTGGGGGAAAAAATGCTATTTCAATCAAAAACATCTTAACAAGTTACATGTGAACATAGGAACCCTTCTTTGATATCATCTTCACAATTCTTGCATCCATTGAACTTGTGAGTTTTTGGAGAATTTCTTGAATTTCTTTGCATGATGTCAGAATAGCCTCCCAGAGCTTCTGTTTTGATGTGAACTGCCTCCCACCCTAATAGATCTTTTGCTTAATAATACTCCAAAGGTTCTCTATAGGGTTGAGGTCAGTGGAAGATGGTGGCCACTCCATGAGTTTTTCTCCTTTTATGCCCATAGCAGCCAATGACACAGAGGTATTGGCTCATACCATCTCATGCTGCATTGTCATGCATGAAGATGATTTTGCTCCGGAAGGCAAGGTTCTTCTTTTTGTACCATGGAAGAAAGTGGTCAGTCAGGAACTCTATATACTTTGCCGAGGTCATTTTCACACCTTCAGGGACCCTAAAGGGGCCTTCCAGATCTCTTCCCATTATTCCGGCCCAAAACATGACTACGCCACCTCCTTGCTGACGTCGTAGCCTTGTTGGGAGATGGTGGCCATTCACCAACCATCCACTACTCCATCCATCTGGACCATCCAGGGTTGCACGATGCTCATCAGTAAACATCAGTTTGGAAATTAGTCTTCATGTATGTCTGGGCCCACCGCAACCGTTTCTGCTTGTGAGCACTGGTTAGGGGTGGCCGAATAGTAGGTTTATGAACCACAGCAAGCCTTTGAAGGATCCTACACCTTGAGGTTCGCGGGACTCCAGAGGCACCAGCAGCTTCAAATACCTGTTTGCTGGTTTGTAATGGCATTTTAGCAGCTGCTCTCTTAATCCGATGAACTTGCCTGGCAGAAACCTTCCTCATTCTGCCTTTATCTGCACAAACCCGTCTATGCTCTGAATCAGCCACAAATCTCTTCACAGTATGATGATCACGCTTAAGTTTTCGTGAAATATCTAATGTTTTCATATCTTGTCCAAGGCATTGCAGTATTTGACGCTTTTCGGCAGCAGAGAGATCCTTTTTTTCCCCATGTTGCTTGAAACCTGTGGCCTGCTTAATAATGTGGAACATCCTTTTTAAGTAGTTGTCCTTTAATTGGGCTTACCTGGCAAACTACTTATCACAGGTGTTTGAGATTGATTTCAGTGATCCAATTTCAGTGAGCCATGAGACACAATAATAATCTATGAGTTTAATTGAGAAACAAAAAAATTTATCTTTATGACACTTAAATCCAATTTGCATAATAATTTGGAACGTGGTGTATAATTTAGTTCAGGTGTGTAAAGTTTCGGTCACTTGAGGGTTTGTTTAAGAGATTTGTTTAAAGGTTTGTTTGCTGATGAGAGGGAAGTGTTATAGGTCTTGCTTGTGTTTTGAGAGCTTAAAATCCCTTTAGTCTCCCTAAACACTGCATTACTGATTAAATCTATTTGGAACACAGCCATGTGTTCGGCAGCATGCTGTTTGAATTACATATGTGGCAAAATAACCTGTGAAGGAACAACACCGCAAAAGTCTGGAATAACAAATTAAATAATACATTGAAACCAGTATAACCCTTATAAATACCATGACACAAACTTTTGATCATACCACCCAGCACTAGGTATTGTAGTGTTAAATCACTTATTCTATTTAGGATAACCAGCATATATGTTATGCACATTTGTTCCCCTACGACTGTCAGGCACGCAGGAAGGTACTGCTGTCTCTAAATTCTTAGTTTGCCCCAGTACAACAAGTAGGCCTAGCCTGGTGATGCTTCTTACACTAATTAATGCTGATTATCTAGCAGGTTGCTGTACTTCTTCAGCAACTGACCAACTGACTGACTTATAAAGGGGAATATGAAATTATGATAATTAATATTTCACCCGCCTTCACAGTTCACACTGCAATGCAGTCAACATTTCCATCTCCAGCTGGTAATGCGTCATATCCTTCAGTTCTACCAAAGCCAGACTCCTGATTATTATACTGGTTGAGGAGACAGCAGTATTTATAAATCTTTTTAAATCTATTTTATAAATAAAAAGTTCTACTTCATAAAGTATGAATATTAGAATTGGATAAGGAGATAGAATTGTATGTTCTATGAGACAATTCAAGAATGAGACATATCTTCAAGACTTTAAGAATAGTCTCCTAATTAATAATAAAACATTTAAATAGTTCAACTAAATGAATATTTAAAAAAATTTAATATTTGGTTTGATTAAACAACGGTGTGAATATTTATTAGGAAGTAATTGTTATCACAGTCTGTAGAACAGGTCTTAATGTAATCAAGCAGAGCTGATTCATTAGCATGAATCCAGATATAGACAAGGGTCACACACAGACAGCTAAATAGCAACAACAAACTAGGAAACAATTACATTAAGAAACACTAAGCAAGACATTTTCAGGAATTGGGAAAATGTGCTTTTAAGGTTTATAAACCCATCAGAGATGGACAACACATTGGAAACACAGGCAATGCAACCAATAATGGGTCAAGGGAAACAACCAAAATATGCTTCATAGTGTTAGGGACATACCTGCTCCCGCTGCGCGCTTGCCCTGCCGGCCGCCATTACGGAACCCCGGTAGGGCTGCGCGTTTTATCAGCTGTCTCATCATGGCCCGATTCGGAACACCTGAATCATCTCCTATTTAGGCT
>JAUZSU010134303.1:0-16284 GCA_034780255.1 Parotocinclus maculicauda
GGGCTAACCAAATGTCAGCACATTAGCAAGCAGCCCATCTTCTCATGTGCAATTGTGCAGCACTGCGCCAACAAAATATAAATGAGACTACAATTCCACTGATTAAAATAACAACTCCTTATTCACCTTGTGTGCTTGTGCAATACAGTGAATAGCAAGTCTGCATCTTGTGTGTGAGTACAAACAGATCAACAAGACACCAATTTGTCAACAACCAATAGTGTATATATTGTTCCTGTAGTAAACAACTTACATTTATTGCCTTGTTGATGCCAAATGTCAGGCCATAGTGGCCAGACTTGTTTAAACTAACAGAAAGACAAGACCATCCCAAATAACTACTTGTTACAGTCACTGTATGCGAAAGAAGATCTCTGAATGCGCAACACACGTTTCCTGGTCTGATGAGTCTCAATTTCTGCTGTGACGTTCAGATGGTAGGGAATTTATCAGAATTTGTCGTAAACAACATGGAAACATGGTTACATTCTGTCTTGTAAAAACAGTTCAATCTCAATCTGGTCCTCTTAATACAAACTGAGCATAATTTAAATGCAACAGCTTACCTGAGATTTGTTGCTGTTTTGGTCCATACCTTAATAACCAAAGTGCACTTTTCGACATGCCATGTCACAAAGCTCAAATTATCTCAAAATGAATTCATGAATTCATGAACATAAACATCAGTTCCACAGTCACCAGATGTCAATCCAATATCAAATCTTTGAGAGGCAGTGGAACAAGATGTTGCCAACAAGTCAACTATGTGCCATAATCCATAATCTCTGAGGAATGCTCGTAGCCCCTTTTTGAATCTATGCCATGGAGAATCAAGAAAGTTCTAAAGGAAAGAGTGTGGTCTACAAAGTGTACCTAATAAAGTGAGGAGATGTACAATATATATATATATTTTTAGTTATAGTATTCCTTAATTAATATATGAACCTGTTCCAGGTCTCTCTTCTTATTACTTAAAATCAGCTGTACTTCATCCTGTTATATGCTATTACAGGATATGCTATATGCTTGTACAGATACAGATAATCTTCTTTAGTCTACCTGCATTGTGTGGCCAGCTACAGACATTGACTTTGATTATTGGACTAATAAACACAAGTTGGTTACAGACCACATAAAGGCTCTATTGGCACTGGGACAGAAGTGATGAGTGGAATGTTTATATGTTCTGGGGCTATTACTATGCCAGTACAGCAATAAGCAAACATACACTCAAAACCAGTAGATGACTTCTGGTTTTATGATACAGATCTTGTTGTTCGACCAATCTAAATTCTGGGTATATCTTTGGATCTGAGCAATATACTCTCTGTATCTATTCCACAATGAGAGTTGTATCAGAAATTGTTCAGCAACATGACACTTATGTCTGAAATGACTCCTTGAAAAACGTAATGTGTCTGGAAGACACCAGATGGTGAAACACCTTTCTTACATAACAGCCTAATTATGACTGGTATGCTAGGTGGGAAAATACTTGTGAAGTGAAGGCTCTCAGATCATCAACTTCTTAGAATGACTTTCCAACTTTAAACTAGAATAACTTTATTTCTAAATCTTTGCAGAACAGCCAGTGGATAAAAGCTTACTCTTACATCTTCATAATCAGCACTTAGGTACTCTGCGCAAATTGGGTCTTTCCTAGCTTATGAAAACATAGCTAATAGCTATTAGTGCATTTAGACCTGTTCCTCTGTTATAACATAATTTTCACATTTTTAAACAGCTAAGGTCATTTTAGTAATGCCATTAAATTATTATGATACTGTTGTGTCTTGAAATTGGTAATTCAGACTAGAGATGCAATTTTCTTGGCTGATTGCCTTTTAACATATGTCTGGCCGATTCTGGACATAACTCTTCTATGATCTAAAAATAATAAATGAGAGCATACAGAAACTTGCTAAACTTTTAATTTAATGAAAATTTCTTCATTGGTAAAGTGTTTTCCTACTTTCACAATGCATGCAAACAGCACTGACTATTAAATAAAAAAATAGCCTAAAGACATGACCGATATAGATGTGATACTCACTCACTAGTCTCCTTACTTCCTCATTAGTATTACTTTATATAGGTCTAGGGAAGAGCACAAAAACCACAACAGAAATCTAACACTTCCTCATGATCAAAATGCATTAGCAAATACAAACAAACCAGCAACATTAGGTGTCACTGTCTCATGCTACACTAGTTAAATTTGACTGTAATTAAATCAGATAGATGAGACTAATCAGTCGATCACTAGTTATAAGAGATGTCAAAATCAGAATAGTACAATGTTGTTGGTTTTTGTTTTAGATTTAAAAATTATTTGCATTTCTGTATTTACATCGGAAGTCCATTTTTTATCCCCCAATTCTGTGATTCCTTCTATGTTCTTCACCTTCTGGAAATCATAGGGCCATATTAAAGTTGAACTATGTTGAAGTCACTTCAAACTAGTTTGAACAATGTCAGAAAAGGAACAAAGCTCCCTCCGCAATGCAGCCTCCTACCTCATCTCTTTGCAAATTAACATTCAGGCTGCATTCACCAGAAAAGGGTCTCAGATGGAGTCTCAGATAAGATGCATTCTAATATGACCACTAGAACCACAAACAATATTTCATGATGTTGCACTTCTAGTACAGTATTTTGGAATTATATTCAAATATGGAGGTATAATATGTAAAACATGTATTGCACGTCTGCTAAATTCTTTTAACATTGGAAAGCAAGAGACAGTCATTTTGACCGTTTTTAAATGTTGAGATATAATAACTTTCACGTAATTAACCCCCCATGTCCAAAGAACTTTGACTTTTATTATATTGGAGCATATTTTAGTCTGACATTGTTTTAAAATTATTATTACAGATCACAGAAGTGTTCTGAGCATGTATACCTCGAAAGACCAGGTCATTTTGACCGTTTACATATGAACTGTCTCTCATCTCCTCAAGCCAGCTGTTTTTACCGCTCGTTCAGCACGTCACTCGTTACCTTGACAACACGACTACAGTTTACCTCAGAAAGCAAGCATCCTGTAAAAAGCTGCTAAATTAGATAGAAAAGAGAGCCTTCCAATAAGACTTTTACAGAAAAAGCATAATTAGCATAAAAAGCAACTAACAGCAAATATGCAGCCATGAAAGAGAAGAATGACTGCTGCTGATGTTACATGCAGTGACTGCGAGTAGTTTAGCTGCACATCAGCCCACATGAAATACATGAAATGAAAATTACTACAGATGACATTTCCCTAATAACTAACTTTCCCTAAATAATACGTTGCATATTAAGCACCCATTATTATTTAATCTTATTTATGTTATGACCATTATAGGCATTTAGCTTGTATAGCTGTGATTTTGCCATTTATGCACTATGGATATAAAAAAGCTTTCAACTTGTTGTGTAAAACATATTTAAGTATCATTGTTCTTTATATTTGCAATAAATTTTTGAATATTTTTTGTTGTTATAGTTTTTAATTCACAGCGAATCTCATTTGGATGTACAACATCATATATCCATATATTGCAATAGTATATTAACGCATTCAATACTATTAATAAAGAAATACATTCTATGACATTCTATGATCTATTTTAACAAGATAAATGAATGAATGCATTTATTTATAATGTATGCTATCATAAAAATGCATGCACATTTAAGACGGTCAAAATGACCACGGTGGTCATTCTAGTAGTAGTATAGAATGTTGGCCATTCTAGTGTTAAATCAATGTCCAGGGTGCATTTTCTGTATGTTTTTCTTTTATATAAACGTATGACTCACCTAAGAAGCTTTCCATCAAAAACTGTCTCGATGTCTTGCAGCACACAGGGCAAGTACTTCAGAGCTGCCACCTACACACAAAAACACACACAAACACACAATATTAAGATCGTTGTTAAGAAAGTAAAGCTGCCTTCTACAGAAGTTCAAGTCAAAGACAGATAATTGAAGCGCACTAAAATCACCTGTTCTGTAACATATCACTTTTATTTGAGTGCCAGACATGTTAAAGCATAAGGTGTCAAGGCAGAACGAAGTGTGATGAGATGTTTCAACCGGCTGAACACAAGTGACAAGTTCATTAACAAGAAAAAGTTCCACAAGGAAACTCGCCTCTTCTTTCTCATGTACGCACTTACCTGCTGCAGTAGGGTGGTGTTGTAATCACTCTTCATCAGATTGTTGATGGATTCAAACAAGCCTTTTAGAAAATCCTCAAACTCCTCCTGCTCCTTTCCCTCATACAGTCTAGAGAGTGAGAGACAAAGAGGGCGAGAGAACAACAGACAGAAGTCAAGTCAAGTAAATTTATTTCTATAGCGCTTTTTACAATACAATATTGTCACAAAGCAGCTTTACAAAAGAGGTTTGATGCAATACAGAATTATCGTGTAAGAATTTAGTATGACAATCATTGTGGCAAGGAAAAACTCCCTGGGATGGATAGGAAGAAATCTTGAGAGGAACCAGGCTCAATAGGGAAACCCATCCTCATTTGGGTGATAACGGCATTAAATACTGTAACTGTCTGTGTAGTTATAGTATGTGTGTATATGGAATGCTGATTCCTGATCATCATGATCATCCATCGGGCAGGTCAGGTCAGGTCTTAAAGCTAAAAGTACTAAAGTAAAGAGGTTGTCAGGGGCCCATAAATAGATAGCATATTATTAAATCTTTAAATGTACTTAAACCTCTTAAGCATATGATGTAAATTCTTCCAACGCAATTTAATTGGTGAATAATGGTTATGGTAAGTTAATGGTGTGGTTTAATTTATAATGGTATATATCTTGCTATTTGATGTTTGCTGTGTGTTACAAAAAAAAAAGATAAAGGGTAATTGTATATATATATATATATTTGGTATATCAAATAGCAAGATTTAACTGCATCAAGCAAGTTTATGTATTACAGTTCTTTAACCCATGTTATTTGACATCAGGATTATATTTTATATATTTTATATTGCAGTAATATATTATATATCAATATTACTCTCCAAAATTTTCCAAAGTGCAGACCTCAGTGAGTTTACAGCTGGCTACAGGCATAAATGCATGGTTCATATTATGAACCTGTTAGAATTCATTATCGCAAAACTATAAGGAATATATACACACATTTTGCCATATAGTGTCCTCCGCATGGACACAACTATCATCAAATGCATTGGGATAAGAAGCATCTTTAATCTTTGCAGGAGAGGATAAACCATATATACATATATACACAGCCAAACATATTGCAGTTGAAGATAGTTAACCTGCTGAGCCTGTATCTGACAAGACATTTAATGAAGGACTGAGAGAGAATGGGCAATTTATACAAATCACCCAATGCTGTGTACACAAAAAACGAGCTGCAAATGGGAGACATGGCATGGAAATGATTTTGCTGCACACCAATAGAAGTGCTGAGAAAAAGGACTGAACAAATTCATAATTATAAATTATTGTTCCCCAAACTGTCTTCAAACTAACAATAGACATCATGGAAACACAAGTAAATGAGTTCTATCTGTGGCAATAAAGCATCTAGAATAGAAGGAGGACAATGTTAGAGAAGTGAGACATTAGAGACAGAATGAGAGACATTAGTGATGGAGAGGGAAAGAGAGAGCGAGAGAGAGAGAGAGAGCGGGAGATGAAGAAAAACAGACAGACAAAGAACACCGTGGTGAAGCACTGCTGGATGTGTCCCTAGTAATCTCTCTCCATCACATCCTGCTTTCTAATTAACAGTCTTTCTAGTTATCATATGCCACCGTGTTCATGCAGCCATTCACTGAATCAATCTCTTATTTCTTTATTTTGTCACTTCAGTCTATCATACATGCTAATTCAAATGATGAAGTTAAAATAAATCAATTTGCCAATCACATAAAAGAGCATGGGCACACATATGTATGCACACACATACACCCCTAGTTATTAGTGTTCATTTAGCTTCTACTGAGGCATCAGTAGTTAACCACAATAATGCAGCATTCAGGTTCTTGAAATAAACTACTCGGGAAGTACTACAGCTTTAAACACACAATAAGAAAGCATTCATCTGAGAGACAGGGACAAACTAATTAAATAGTTAATTAAATACCCCAGTGTTTTGTTTTATTTTTCAATCTAATCCCTATCTACGACATCTTCAGTGCATTAGCGATTGCTGAGAAATTAGGAGAAAATGCCAGCTGTTACAGTTCAACTAAACCCATTTTACTCTTTGCTACACTGAACATCTGATGCCTTGATCTGATGCGTCAGAAATACCAGGACATTTTAAGTCAAAATCTGTCTGCCTCTGCCAAGAAACTAAAGGGATAGTCGTTAGAACTTCCACCAGCCAATGGTCCAAAACATATGTCCATATTAACACAAATTAGTTTTCTTAACACTTTAAAAAAATATGCTTCTGTCATTCCCACATCTACCTCCTGATTTTAAACTGGAGAAAACCTGCTGATTGAGCTATAGAGGATAGTGCACAGGAGAGGGCCCTAGACAGATTCTGAAAAGGTAAATGTGTATTCTTCCAACTAGTTGTAGGTTGTTTTAGGAGAAGACTCAGGGACAAAGGGATGTTGTTTAATCATATCTTGTTGAGCATTTTTTTCATTCTCAGACTAAATTTAGTTCAGTATAAATAAAATATAAATGATGGGTATTTCTAATTATTCATCCAAAAAAATATATTTTTTCTTTTTCTTTCTTTTTTTAACCATGGAAGCCAATAATTGTGAAGTAGACTGTATGCAATTACAGTTTAAGTCTCATTTTGTTTAAGTGTTATTTAAGATTTACTCAGTTTCAAAATTCAAAAAGGTAAGAGTTTTAAATGAAGTATGTAGTAATTGTAGTATTCTACAGCTGTAGTAAATTAGTTAAAAGTAATTTTTGAGTATTTCTTTAACGCATACAAAACACAAGATAAAAAAACTTAATTCAAAACAAAAGTGCTGCTACCATATTGCTGATATCACACTGCAGCAATCTGATGTGACTGGCTGCTATATGAGGCATTCCCAGAAAGCAGATACGGACAATTTAGTTTCTCTCTCCCCTCAAAGATAACACTTTCCCTTGGATTTGGTAATTTGTTGACAAAAACAGAACTCTATTGGGCAACTAATTCTACCCCACAGGCATGACAGCTGACAAGTCCATAAAATCACACACACTCCAAAACACTTACTGGGAGTACAGCATGCGGGAGCGGACAATGAATTTGAAGATGTACTCGAGGGCCTTCAGAGTGCGTAGAATTGGCTCACATGCTTCTCCACGACTAGACACATCCAGATATGTCTTCAGCACAGACATCAGCTTCCTACAGAGGAGGCAGAGACAGACAATTAAAAATAAATTATAGAGACACACACATTTAATGGTTGTATGTTTAATTAAAATGTGTAAAAGATAAAAATTGGTTGTTAACAGCTAACAATTTTGAAAAACAAAATACAAACGAAATTCCTTGAGAGTTCACTAGAATCGCAATTGCATAACACAAAATTGTTAGCATGTGGACAGTGGTGGCACAGCGGTTAAGGTACATGATTCTTGGCCAGATGGTTGGAGCTTTAAGTCCCAGCGCTGCCAAGCTGCCTCTTTGGGGTATTAAGCAGTTTCTTGGACTTTACCTTGTTATACAGTATCACTTGTACACTTGTATTACATCAGCATACAAGCAAAAATGTGTGTCATACAAAAAGAAGCACTATTTACATTGTTCTACATCTAATGTTCTACATCTTTATGTATAAACTGTGGTTATCCTCAAAATTAAGTATAAATATAAGTACACCACCTTGTTTCTACACTTGATGTCCATTTTGTCAATTTAACTTACCATATAGATGCAATTTATTCTATAATTACATATTGTAGCCCACCTGTTTCTGTACATACTTTGTTAATCCCCTTTATTCTGTAAATTATATAATGGTTAGGATCCCCACAGATTAAGTCCTAATGGGTGGTGGATCATTCTAAGCACTGCAGCGACAATGGCATGGTGTGGTGTGTTAGTGTGTGTTGTACTTGTATAAGTAGATCAGACACAGCAGTGCTGGTGGTGTTTTAGCCACCTCAGTGTCACTGCTGGACTGAAAATAGTACACCAACCAAATATGTCCAGCCACCAGCATTCTATAGGCAGCCTCTTGTGAGCACTAATGGAATATTCGAGAATGGCTAACACAAACTGCAGCAACATATGTGCTACAGTCTCTGACTTAACATCTTACAAATGGATCAATATGTTATATGTGTCTAATAGAGTGCACAGTGAGTGAACAGCATTCCACATCTCCAGCAGCACCTTTGTGTCTGTTCCAATTGTACCATATCAACACACACGCACACGCATATGATACATGGAATTGAAAATAGACACTGATTGGAGAAACAAAAAGGTGTACTATAAAAAGATCAGTGAGCGTAAATCCCCTAGAATAGACAAAAACCAATCTGAAAAATTTATTATTTTTGACGAGACTTGCCATATGATGCACCTAACCTTGTATAATGCTTGTATAATATTTCAATTTAGGCTAATGGTGACCTTTTGTTCTAAATAACAAATACCATTATTTAGGATAAAAAGTGCCGGTGTTCTGACAGACAGATTTACAGTAGATGAGGTCACATAATGCAGAAAGATGGAAATTGGAATTGTGAACCACACTCATCTAAATTAATGAAAGCAGGACTTAAAACACACTGCCTTTCAATTTGCCTTTCAACCTTCTCTACCATTCCAAGTGGTTTGCCACTTGCCACTCTGTGACATCCTCCTTCTGACACAACACAATCTTTTTTGATACTGCTTTTCACATCTTAACTTAAACAAATAACAACTTGGTTGTATGTGCAACCTATTGGCACCAAATAATATGGTGCTGTTGGTGAACTGGTGAGCTTGAAATTTATTTTGGCACATTTTCTTTTACAATCTCTGTTTGACTTTTCAGTTTATTCACTGAATATGGTACCTGGATTTTAGGATTTGTTGGTATCTATACCCGTTAGCAACACAACCCTAAACATAATTCTTAATACCTGGCAAGTTGTTATTTTTCATTCTAGAGAAGCTATTTATTTTTTACCTCTAAGCCTGCAGATGGGTATATACTTTGTGACTTAATTGTATTTTTGTAAGGAAACTGAGAAGGTCCACACATCCAAAATTTTTCACTCACCTGCACACCCGTGTAAATGTAATGTGACAATAAACGCTATTGATGGTTCTGTTGGAAAAGAGGCTATATAAATAATTAAATTTAAATTTTTATTTCTTACAAATGTTCTATCAGCTTCTTAGAGGAATGTAAGCAGAGCGCTCTGAGAAGCTTAAGAAGTTGCAAAATTTAGGAATATAAAAAAGGAACATAAACAATATGCTCGGGAACCAATGTCTTTGTTTATTTGTTTTGTTTTGTTTTCTAATATGTTCATTAAATTTAACAAATGAACCATAAACTCTAAGTAAAACATGTCCAAACTTGTATATTACTGTATACTACATAACCCTTGTTGGAGTATCACAAGTAAAAATAAAAGCATAAAAAGGTGTTAGACACAGTATGTGCAACGCGCTAAAGGTGAACAGAGTGCTTACTGCAGCTTTATTTTAAATTTATAACTGTAGTAAACACAAAGATCAGCATTCCTGTTTGTGTGCATGTTCGTGTCAGATATTATTTACTTACTTATAAGCCAACGTAGCACTAAAATGCTGTTTAATGTACGCCTCCAGCACGGTGTTAAAATGCTGAAATTTTCTGTCCGCAATCAGCCCTATGATGTAGATCTGAAACAGCAAGTGACAGTAAGGCAGGGACAGAAACAGAGTGAGATAGCAAAAAGACAGATTTAGAGCCTTGTTGATAGACATAATTTGTATGTGTGTGGTTTATACAACATTTATTTTACACAATTAGCATTTTTAACATGTTTATTAAACAAAAAAAAACAGAAAACCCAATTTTTTAGGTGAGAGGTATCATCAACTACGTGCATAATATTATATTAGTGGAAATACTCCATAATAATAAAAAGACAATCCTTAAGCTTCATTCTCTGTGTGTGTGTGTGTGTGTGTGTGTGTGTGTGTGTGTGTGTGTGTGCTTTAATCACCAGAGCATCAAAAACCAATATATCGTAGTCATCAGTCTGAGAGTGCTCCATCATGATGTTAAAGAGAGCATCAAGTGTGTCCTGCAGAAACTGTAGTCACACAAAAATTACACATATTTCACGTTTCACAGCACATACAACACCACAACTCATCATTCAAACACAGGCAAATTAACTGATATTTTCAATACAAAACCAATAACATATTTTCATATAAACATATTGCAAGATTGGGGGTCCTGAAATGCATGAGTAATACATATTGTATTATTTTTATCCAAATTAATACCAATTTAATCCAATTAATAGAATATTAGAATATTTTTACATAGGAATAAGTAATATTCCTCCAATATTCACCTTAATATTGATGGTGTCTGATAATATTGATGGTGTCTGATATTTGAGAAATCCATTTTATATGGACGAAATGATTTTCCAGTTCAGGGTAATGGGGAGTCGGAGCCCATCCAGCAACACGGGCAGGAACCAACCCAAGACAGCGTGCCAGTCCTCATAAGACACACCAATTAACACCCAGATGTGCAGTGACAGTGCTAACCACTGCGCCACCATGCTGCTTTAGTTAAATGATACTACTGAATGAAACGTCTTAATCTAGTGTGGTAATATGTTTCTTTTTTTCTGGCACTGACCTTCACATATATCATACTTATCTATTGCAGTATTTGGACAATATTAGACTACAGAATGTACTATATTACATATATATAATAACAGTGTGCTAGAGCGTTCAGTTGTGATATTAATAAATGATGGCTACGTAGATGAGTCAAAAACTGTGAATTTTATCACAAAACAAATTTGTAATATATACCCTGTATGTAACAAGTATATTTCAAGTTAGTGTGTGTTGGTCTCCAGTCTCAGTTGTGTTTTGAACGTCAGCATAACAAAGAAAAAGTGCCCCGCATCGGAAGCCACCTATATAAATCCAATCAATTATATCTACTTGTATATAAGCTGACTATATTACTATATATACTGTATATATCATATATTATATATACTAAGAATTCCTAACATAGTACCTTGTGCACCAGATGTAGTTAACTCTGAGATGTTACCAGAAAGAACTAAGAATAAATAAGAGATAGTGTCGTGTAAAGACAGTGAAAAGAAAAACATGGCCATGAAAGTGTTGTTTGCTTTGGCAAAAGACGAAATGACAAATATAGCACAGCATTCAAGTAATAAGAAGAAATGAAACAGCTGTGAGAAATAATAAGTGCAACAGTAGAAGAACAGGGTTGCAAAAGTGATTAGCCCAGGATTTAATACTTTTTAGAGCCAACTTTTGCTTTAAGCTTGGCTTGGCTATTTACCCACTTACTTACAAAAATTGTTCAAGATTAGTCAAATCTCATAGTGATTATCAAAGGACTGCTCTTGTCCATTAGGCCATAAGATTTCGGTTAAGAGTCCCAACTTTGAAATTTTAAAGCACTGCATTGCTTTTGATGGTGTCTTTAGGGTCTTTGTCATGCATAACGTAACCAACCTACCTTGTCTTGCAGATGGACTCAAAACTCTGCAACATTCAGTTGCGCAGCCCCAGCCAAATACATGTAATAATGTACATCTTGATACTTCACAATACTTATGGTACCTATGGTCAAGCGTTGTTTTATTTGTACCAAACATAGTGAATTATATGTTATCACCAAAAGCATAACATCTAAACATTAAATTGTAAACACTTTAATATACACTTTAATGTTGAATGTTCTAATGTATAAACAAAACATATTTTATTTGGTTTATGTTGTAATGTGACGAAGGGTAAAGAATTTGACTGGTATCACAAATTTCTTAAGGTCCCATAATATAACAATTTGCATGCTGGACACAAGGACACCAGGCAAAAGGTCACTGAATCCATTTTGCGGGATCATAAATTAAAGTCATACATAAAACTACCTGAATTGTATTTACAGAGGTAGTGAGGGTGATATATATATATATATATATCGTGTATATAGTGAGTACACCCCACACATCACCCACCACAATGTATAGGAGTTAGTCTAAAGCTTGTATAATAGTGTAAATGTGCTGTGCCTTCAAAATAGTTAATCACACAGCCATTAATGTCTAAACTGCTGCCAAAAACGTGAGTACACCCCTAAGTAAAAATGGCCAAATTGTGCCCAAAGTGTCAATATTTTGTGTGGCCACCATTATTTTTTAGCACTTCCTTAAATCTCTTGGGCATGGAGTTTACTAGAGCTTCATATTTCGCCACTGGAATCCTCAACCACTCACCCATGATGTCATCATGGAGCTGGTGGACATTAAAGACCTTGCGCTCTTGCATCTTCCGTTTGAGAATGCCCCATAGATGCTCAATAGAGTTGACCTTTGCTTGACCTTTACCCTCACTTTCTTTAGCAAGGCAGTGGTTGGTCTTGGAAGTGTGTTTGGGGCCTTTATCATTTGGAATACTGCCCTGCAGCCCAGTTTTTAAAGGTAGGGGATCATGTCCTGCTTCACTATGTCACAGTACATGTTGGCATTCACGGTTCTCTCAATTAACTGTATTTCACAGCCGGCAGCACTCATGCAGCCCCTTTATACTCCTTGCCTAGGTGCCACCACAGACGCTTGACACCATTTGAACCAAATAAGTTCTTAATCTTGGTCTCATCAGACCACAGGATGTGGTTATACACCCCCCCCCTATCCCTTTAACCTGTGCAACAATGGTGCCATCCTCTGGATATGACACTGAGCACGTGCTTTCAACTTCTTTGAGTTGCCTACCTTCTTCAGGCAAGGTCTGAAGAACCATGCTGAACTTCCAGTATGAGGGAGTATGAGAGTGATTACACCAAATTTAACACACCTGCTCCCCATTCAAAACTAAAATCTTGTAACACTAAAGAGTCAAATAATACCGGGGAGGGAAAATGGCTAACTGGGCACAATTTGGGAGATATTTCAACATGAACAATAAAAAAATCCTCTAATTTTGGAGCGCAGTGTGTATTAGTGTAATAAAACTCTACCTTGACGACTTCTTCTCCATCAATGAGTTTGAGTTCCTGTAGATTGCTTCTCAGCAGCTCAGGTCGTGTCCTCCATTTCAGCAGCCCTAGCAAACCCACTGGAACATAACACACACACACACACACACACACTTCTATCTGATTTTCTAGCTCAGGTTTCCTTGTATATCTTCAGAAACAGGGTCATTAGCTGGTGGCAGTATTATAAATGTGTGTATGTGTGTCTTTCCTAAAAGGCTCTGCTGCTGTGTGGGGTGCCTGATGCTCTTGGTCAATTCATTAATTTGATTAAGTGGTTTTCTGAATACCAGCTGTTGTCACAACTCTAAGTATGTACGGGTGTTTGTGAGTAAAAAAAAGATTGCAGGAAGCAAGACGTGGGACCATATTGTTTCTCAGACTCCTTCTCCCTCACCATTCTGGGTGAGTTTGGTGGAACAGACGAGGGTGGAGATGACGAAGCTGTCCCGTGAGCTGACTGACAGGCTTCCCGCATTGCTGTTGTTCCTCATTAGTGTCGCCCCCTTGTGGGTATCAGAGTGAGTGCGCTCAGATGGTAATGGCAGGTAGAAACTCACATCCTCCATGCGTTTACTATCACCCTGAAGAGAGAGAACATACACTAACAAATGCAGTAGAACCTAGAGTTTCCCTGGTTATTAGAAAAGATATAAGAGCAAGTTTATTGCGGTTGTTATAGTAAATAAACTGAGTAGTGAATTATCTGCCAACTTGAGTACGAGTCTCCATCTGTTCCACATGCTTATATTTCGCCTACCAAAGCTCACGACTGTCTGGATTTCAGTGGAGGGGACTTTTAGGGGGCTTTGTTTCTCATTGAGTGAGCATCACCCCACGTATTTATCTAAAACATTTACATTGTTTTAAATTGATCACACTTTACAACCATGTCAGTATCCCAGATCTGGAACAGGCATAGATCAGAAAGGTCTGGTACCCTAAAGATCAGGAGGTAAAACTTCAGTCTGGGGCTTGAAAGATGCATGTGTTCACAGTACCCATTTGAGGATGGGGTATGTGGAGTGACCCCATCAGAGGGAGGTTTAAACAGAACGATGATTATACAGGAAATAACCAAATGCAAACTGATTAGAACGGCGAAGGCTCTGTCGTGACATGGGGTTTTTCCCCTTGTTAGGATACATGGCATTATGCAGTACTAGTAAATTGTAAATCAATATCTCTCTCTCTCTCTCTCTCTCTCTTTCTCTCTCTTTCTCTCTCTGCCAAGAAGCTGCAACTAAGTCATGATTTTTCAACAGGACAATGATACATTGTCTAAATACAAACAAGCATTAAAGGGAAATATGTTTTAATGCTATGGTGGGTGGACAATGTATTAAATGCAGGAGTGTCAGTGATTGTAACATATGGGTCTATAATAAGCTAGCACACTGCTGCATGAACCCACATTTGATTCCTGTAGCCAACTGAGCAGGGGCATGCTGAGTTCGCCAACCAGGTACTTTTCACTTTTGAAACATTATTCAAGAAATTACATGAAAACAACATTTTCATAGTTTATAATAAAAAAGCTTTGTGTTAAATATTTTAACTAACTGTAGGTTAATGTACGTGTTTTAAACAGTAGGGCAGGCTCCGCTATGATACACTATAGACAATATTAACCTCGTCGGTTCATGATCCATACATATTACAGATTTGTCTATAATAATGCATATAATACCTTTGATTTTTGAATTTGTGAATTTCTGGAGGTCTGGAAGGGATTCATTCAATTTACATTATTCTTTATGAGTTGCTCAGTACTTATCGTTTTTGGTTCTCGACAAGTCTTCTGGAACAAGTTAATGACTAGCACCTAGGTACCACTGTTCAGTTTAGTATTTAAGATAAAGCACAGTGCAAGGCTGCTGTATAAGTTCTGAAAACCAGAAATACAGTCAAATACAGTAATGGAAAGAAGGACATGGCCTTTTTGTACATGAAACAATGTTGTACATGTCCTCAGAAAGCCTGAAGAACAGTGCCGTTAAGAATCAAACTGCCCTACACATCTGGTGACGCCTGTCCTGAATCAGATTTACTACTGAAAGAGAGAAGTTGGGTGAACATGTTTCCCTGTGTGCATGACTGACCTTAAACACCACTAGGTCATGTGTTCCATCCTTTAGGACTGTGCCATCGTCCTTCATCAGACGCACAAATGCCATGGCAAAGTTCTTCTCGCTCTTGTCCTTTGCTAAGGAGAGAGAACATTCATGAAAGTGTATCCTTCTCACATATTACATAAATTAATTAATTACCTAGTTAATTCATTTAAAAACGGTTTCATTATTTTGATTTATATTAGAGCAGCATGCACAGAGAATTCACTAGCACTTTATTTCATGTTTTTGTCTAACTGTCTGAATGTATGTAGCCTCTTGACACTGAATGTAAAGTAGTTTAATTTAAGTACTCAAATAAGGATTTTTGCATTTTTTTCCAAACTTTTAATTCCAAGAAAAAAGTACACTTTTTTTATAACAGTAATGACTGTTTTGCTGTAATGTGTGCATTGATCATTAAATAAAATGAAGGTCTTAACATTGAATTAAGGACAACTGGCTGTTCAAGGAAATCAAGAAATTAAATAACTTAATTAAAGCTGGGATTTCTAAGTAATAAATTCAAAGATGAATTTATGCACAGCATGTAACTACATTCTTTAACAGAATATAAAGACTGTACTATGCTATTCTTCTTGAACTACTACTGTGATACTGCACCTTTTTCTGGATTTGTAAAGTTTAGTTAAATTATGTTTAATTTCTTAAAGTGATAAATTTACAGAGATAATTGTATTTTTTGAGTAGTTAAATATGAGCGTTTGAAGCATTAAATTAAGGATGCACGAAGGCTACACATGCCTTTCGAAGTGAAATCCTTAATTAGAGAACAAAACCATGTTTTACTGTTGCAGCTTAAGTTTGCTAAACTTAAACATTCATACACTTTGATTAGAATGTATTTAATCACTTGACTCCATCTATAGACTGTGGTAGCCTAGTGGTTAAGACACTGGACTCTGGACCAGAAGGAAATGATACGTCCAGAAGGTCCAGGGTTCA
>JAUZSU010134314.1:0-16280 GCA_034780255.1 Parotocinclus maculicauda
CAGAAGCTAATATGAGTACTACTGAGGTAAAATGTAACAAGATCTGTGTTTCGGCACATTCAGCTGGTAATTGGACACACATTAATTGATTAAAACTAGCAAGAGTAAAAGGATCAATATGCGGAATTTATAAAAGGTGCATAATTACATATGTATTTAACACCTGGGACTTAGAACAAAAGATGCAATAATTCAGTCCGTTTGTCTTCTGTATAATCCTGCAATTAAATTTTGTACATAAGAATTGTTGATGCTTATAGAGATGAGAAAAAATTGCAAAACTACCTCTAACTCCACCAAAACAGTCAGACAGAAATTCAGGACCAGAATTACTTTGGCCGGCCAACAAAGATCACATCTTGCCATCATGGAACAATACATCATGAAATATATAGGCATATTCTAAAGGAACATATCAGGACATCTCACAATGAACTGAATCGCATGAGAATGTGGGTTAAGTAGAAAGACGAGGAGGATGGGCCAATTTTTAGGTTTGGTCCTCCTAACGTATTCCTTTCTTATAACATTTAATAAAAATTTCTTTCCACTGTTGCCCTAGGCTTGCTCCATTAGGACTGTGGGCCTAGAACCATCATTGTATCTGCAGCACATCTGCAATAACCATAGACAATTCCAGCATTTAGCAGACGCCCTTATCCAGAGCAACTTACAGTTATTACGGTCTTACAATCCAAGCAATTATGGGTTAAGGGTCTTGTTTAGGGACCCAACCGTGGCAGAGGTGGGATTTGAACTCAGGACCACTAGGTCCATAGTCCAGTACCTTAACCGCAGGCTACCGCAGTCCCAGTAGACAATAACTTACAGTGTATGTAGTAAGAGGTAAAAAATAAATTAGCCTTCCTTAATAAAAAAAAAAAATTCATTATACTTGTGGTGTTTGGAAATATTAATAATAGCTTGTATTAAAACCTGTGCTGCTTATAATCATCCATCAAATTATATTCTAATCTAAATTAGATCTAATTTTCCTTCATCATGCCTCGTTTCTTTAGGGAAGCAGAAGGTGAAGGAACAATAGAAGTAAATGGGATTTTCCATCTGTCAATCAACTGTCAGTCAATATCTTATCAGCCTATACAATCAGATAGAGAAATGCTGACCAGCTGAATATCTAAAGTACTGACTATGAAGTATTTGTATAATAAAGTCTATTTGTGGTATGGGACTATTTGTAAGTCTATTTGTATAAAATGTCATGCTTGATTAGTACCAAATATTCTCAAAACATGTTTCTTAGATGGTCTTCGTTTGCATTTTCCTTTGTTCAGTGGTAGTATTTCATATTCACTCTTTAAAGCATGTTGTGTTTTTAATTGTTCGAGCCCTATTTCTTTCGAGCGCCCTCTACTGGTAACAGCAACTTGGGGGCGCCTATGAAAAAGTCTTCATGAGTTGTTCGTTTTGACCTTTTATATGTTTTGCTATGGCTGTGACATGATGAGTATGGAGGTCATGTAGAACGTACGTTATGTTTGTATCTATATTTGTACTCGTATATCATGTCTATCACTGTCATTTAGCAGATACTCGTATCCAGAGCAACTGTGGGTTGAAGGTCTTCTAAAGACCCAACACATAATATAATGGATTTTAAAGGTAGCAGTCATTGTCCTTTTAGGAGTAAGTAATATACAATTTTGTTTTTGGACTGTGGTGGTCTAGTGGTTAAGGTACTGTACTATGGACCAAAAGGTCCAGGGTTCGAATCCCTTCTCTGCCACAGCTGGGTGCCTGAGCAAGACCCTTAACCCACAACTGCTTGAATTGTAAGACTGTATTAATTAATACAGTTATTAAAAAGTCACTTTGGATAAGGGTGTCTGCTAAATGATGTAAATGTATATTTTTTATTTATTAGATTTTAGTTTTGTATTTATTTATTTATTTATTTTTTCAGACTTAGTGTTAGTTTAAGTCCTTGTGTTTTAAAAATATTTACAAATTATTTTTAGGTTTTTTAATTTCTGTTTGCACAACATCATTGGAACAATAAAATGTTTGTGTCGTCGGTGGACTACATATAAAATATGACTTAACTGGAGTCACAGTGTTTTAAAGTGGGCCACGTTGTACTGTGTATTTTCTTATAGTGAGTTTCATTTAGTTTTTTGTAGTTTAATACTAATTCTGGTTGTAATCAACTTTCTGGTAGACATACACCTTATTACTGTTCAACTGAACAATATTTCACATCATGGCTAAAAGTAATTACCCATTAATAACGTGGCTGGCATCGTATTACCACATTTATGTTTATTGATCACACTTTACAGGCTAATGAGCAATGTTAGCAAAGGTAAAAAATTAACAAGGTTTCTTTTTAGCATGGTAAAGTTGGCAGTTGTAAATGTACCCCTGTAGTGCTTGACATATGTTTGCCAAAGTAATCTCTTACCCATGTATAAACCAGCTATTAATGAATGGTGGTTCTTGATGCAGGGCCATCTGAAGGATTGGAGATCATGGATCTTCAGTTAAGGCTTGTGCCCTTGGCCTTTACATACTGAAATTCTTCCAGATTCTTCCTTGAATTGTTTAATGATATTCTGCACTGTAGAGGGAGAAATATGCAAATCCATTCCAATCTTTCTTTGAGGATCATTGCTTTTAAACAGTGCAATAATTTTCTTAATAATTGTTTTATTACTAGCCCTAAATTGCTCAATTTCCAAGCTTTTTTGGCAAGTGGTGCAGGCCTAAAATGCAGCAGTTTGAAAGGAAATATATTGGGTTCATACTGTCTGAAATGATATAAAAGTCAAAGTACAGGTACTTGTTTTTCTTTGCATTTTTCTTTATTGTCCCAACATTGGGTTGGTTTGGGTTGTAACCATTTTCCCCAGATTGATTGCTTAGTATTTTTGTTATAATTTAATGGGTGCATTGTGGATTGGGCCTGCATAGACTTTGTGTGTCTATCTGTGCTTTCACTGTCCTCAAATCCACGTCCTCACCTATCGCACAGTAAGCTCTATACAATAAGGGTATTTATTTGTATGTTATTACTATTACTACACATGAATTATATCTACATACAGTATACTCAAGCATATGGCTTGATAAAGGCAAAATTAAGTCCGAGACTAGAATCCCACTTGGTTCTACCTGTAAATAATGTAAACTAATGTACTTTGTAAAGAGTTAGCTAGCTGGTCTGTTGTTATAACATGACTGGACATTCCCACTTAGCATATTAAGATTATTTAAATAAAGTAAAGAAATTGTCATTGAACTATTTTGAAGCCTTATTTAGATGTTTTTTTAGTATACTGGAACATTAAAACACTAATCCAGTATATACATATTTTCAGTGACCTGTATACAAATGGCACTATTTTCAATTTATTTTTGTTATTAAAAAGCAGTGTTGTCAAAATAAACAGCAGTTAACTAATACATATTAAAGTAGTATGCTAATGTTTCAGTTAAAATAAAGTCATGGCCAAGCCTATTCCTTGTCGCATCTACAGAAAACCCTGTAATTATAAATTAGGGTTGTGTGCATCCCAGCAGTGTTAGAGTTAACTCCACAAATGACATCACTGCTTGTTCTCTCTGCCCACCACCCTATTCCCCTCTGCCCTCCCCCTCTCCTCACTCACTATGAAAAGAGTGCCCCTCTGAGCTGGCCATTCTGCAGGGGCCGCCGAGGCAGCTTGAGGTACCAAAACCTTGAGTCCCTTAAAGACAAAGAAAGAAAATACAGGCAGAAGTATAGTCTAGTACTTGTGACTCAAAATCTTCACTGAAATGGAGATCTCAGGTGTTCGGCATCTTCTTGCCCACACTGGTGATGAAAAGTACCAAATGTTGGAGTTGAACAAGAGGCTGGAGACATACCTTAACCATGTGAAATTGTTGGAAGAGGAAAACCATCTTCTGTGGGGGGAAATCCAAGCCTTGCGAAGGAGCCAAGACAGTGGAGGCCAAAGAAAAGCACAGGTAGAAGCACTCAGTGTGGCCAGAAGAGAAGTCCAGAACTCTTGGAGGGAGAAGGACTGCGTCGAACTGGAAATCAGCAACCTGTTGGATGAGATCGAAGAACTAAACACCCTGAGACAGAAAGAAAGAGAAGCACAGGCAGAGGCAAAGAGAAGACTTAAAGAAAGCAGAAAAATGCTGGAGGATGAGCATAGGATGCAGATTTGGCTGAGAGAAAAGGCAGCTCATCTTGAGAGAGAGCTCTCAATACAGGTGAAAGTCCATCAGGAAGATATGGCTGCCCTGAAGTCCTCACTTTCCAACTCCAAGCCTGTGTTAATGGCTCCTCAGCATAGTCAGCCTCTCAACCTACAAGGACTGGCACAAAAGTATTCACAGAAAGCATCTCCTGCCTGGCGGGAAGCAACAGGCACGTACCAGAAGCAGGTTGAGAAGCTGGAGGAGAGTCTAATGCAGTCCAGGTCTTTCATGGACCAGATCAGCCAAGAGAAGAAGGAGAGTCAGTTGCAGCTACAAGGTTTAGCCAAAGAGCTGGAGAACATGAAGGTCAAGAGAGAATTTCTGGAAAAGAACATGGCAAAACAGAGAGACAGCCAAACTAAAGAGCTCCAGCATTTTCAGGTAATCATAATGTCTTCATTATAAGAACCACGTGAGTATCCATGCAACCACATGAGCCAGCCAGGGCTGAAAGGCAAATTTCATTAGGAAAATTTAATCAACCCACAGCATCACCATCAGTTATCGTTGTGATGCAGGAAACGCAGTGCATTACTGGCTGTCTAATTTAAGGCAGTAAATTTAATGAGATGTCCTCGAATTGTTTTTCTTCAAACCACAGGTAAAGGAAAGTCAGTATAACATGAAAAAACAGGAAACATTCCTGTTAGTACATTTACAGCAGTTAGCAGACACACTTGCTTAGATTGATATAGGAGGTGGGATTTGAACCCTGGATTAGCCCAATACTTTAACTGCTATGCAAGGAAAATGCCTTAATTAAATAATGTATATAGTTTATTTAGAGTCAGACAGCACCTGTTACAATTGTTTAAGCCATGGCTCCAACCTGGGGTCTGCACAAAAAATACAATACAATACAAAACAGGAGGTGCACAAGGATTTGTCTTCTCTAAGGTGCTCCAAGTCTGTCTAAATACGTGAAATACAATTAGAATAATACACATTAAATTACTAATTATTACTAAAAATATGTAGTTTGGTTTTTTAGCTAAATGTTTAACTGTCTGGAAATGAGAAAATGAGCCAAAATGAAAAAGGGAAAAAAGCTATAGAAGGAACCCAGGAGAAAAGAGGAAAAGCTACAATTTATGCTCATTTCTGCCAACGAAAATATACAATGAATCACTTTATTCTTTTGATCTGGTTGTGTGCAGACTGGGAGGGACAGAGCTTTTCTTAGATATACAAGGGGAAAAAAGTTGGGAACTTTTCAAAGGGGTTTTGATGGAATGGCATTATATAAACAGTAGCTGTTATACAGTGCTGTGCAAAGTATTAGGTCACTGTTAGATTTGTTGTTGTAGCAATTGTATAATGACCATATATAACACATAATCAAAGACTAGACACAAAAAATACAAACTTGAATTCTTCAAGTTATAGTACTCTTTTTCACTGTTCTTCATTCTAATCTTAGTATATATTTAGAATATATTAGCCCTTTCATCCTGCAACCTTTCCAAAAGGTGTCTTGGCTACTCGCTCAAAATAAATCTGATCTGACTTCAACTTCAACAGAAGGGAATCCCAGTAAAGCTGCTAGATGCTGCTATTACTCAAATGTAAAGGAAGGTAGCACAAATACCACTGTAACTTACAGAAATTGTTTTTCAGAATTGTATTTATTCATAAAAATGTCTTGTATTTTGTGGTAGTATTCTACTAACGAGACTGAAAAAATATTCATATATATATATATATATAAATAATTTAGTAATGCAATAGTATATCTGATTTAATGGTGGTCTGAGACTTATAAACAGTACTGTACATAACAGTCATTTTGGTAACTTATTAAATAACAGTGTGTAAAAGTGTACAGTAAATTAACAAATGTTTCATGTGTTTCATGTAATGTTTGTGGTTTAATGGTGGTCAAAAGTCTGAGACCACTAGGGAATGTGCTTCTATTTTTCATTTCCTCACATTTAATACAGTTTTAATTACAATTAATTTTAGCCATTTATCACATCCTCCTATCCAGAGCTACCTACAAATATTCAATCTAACAATTTAACAAAGCAATGAACATGTAATCAGCTTGAGAAAAAAATCATTTGAACACAATACATACATTTCTCAAATATAATCATTTCAAATTATTGTTCTACCACTATGATTTTACAAATTTACAGCATCTTGCAGTGTTACCGAATGCTTGGCTTTCTCTTTCTTTTTTAAGTGCCCCCATAAATGCTTGATGGGGTTTAGGTCATGTGACTGTGGAGGAAAATCCATGACAGTTAGCTTCTTTGATCCTCTTTGTTCTTCAAGTAGGTTGTTGCAAGGGTTTATGGTGTTTTGGGTCAATCTGTTTGTAAAGAAAATGTACAATTTACATTTGTGAAACACTTTTCACTAGAAAGCTCAGACATTTGGGCCCCACTGTATATGGGTTTAGGTATACAGACAACACGAAACATCTAATCACTTGTCAATATTTAATTTCTTCCATTTTCTCCTGTCCATACAGGCTCACATTGAAACTCTGGAGGCAGAGAAAGTGGATATTGAGGAGCAGATAGGTGAGCTGTTGGTAGACAGACGCAACCTGATGCAGATGAAGATGTCTCTGGGCATTGAGGTGGCCACTTACAGGTATCTGTGCCTATCTAGGTTATTTTATTTTAAATGGTGCTATTGTCATAAACTATAGGACTTGTAATGGGTATTTGGGTGTCGCTGATATGAATGGGCTCGAAAGAGCCATCTCAGCTGCCCTGAAAGGCGTAACCTTTGACCTTTGATAAGTGACTCTAAATGGAGCTTGCCTTAATGGTCAACCCTCTTCTGAGAACATGGCCCCACACCCATCTTCCAGGAAAAAGTCTTAAGAGAAGCACTGAGGGAGTCTATAGTGGCTATGCATGAAGGGAGAGCACCGATTAGGGAATGCATTCCAACACTCCTATTGTCCACTGGTGTGGATTCTACATTATTAGCCTCTGTTGGTGTATCTGAATATACTCACAGTGCAGGGAATCACACAACAGAAATAAGGACTCACAATCACTTTAAAGCTCATAGATCTTAATGTCATAATGGGAATAAGCCAGATGTTGGACTAACAAAAATAAATATTGCTCTATCTGAGAATCTGAATCCAAAAACCACACTGTTGTACTCACACTTGCGTATTTGCCAGTGTGTGAGGCCCATTACCAGTCACTAGTGTGTGATAAATAAAGGAACCGATGGCAGCCTGTGCACTGCAGATGGTCTGACAATGACAAATCTGACACTTCATTTCCACAACAACAGCCTCAGACATGGCTGCCGCTTCACACAAGCCTTCCTCGCCTAAAGAAGTTTCATCTTCGTTACACTACTGACTACTATTTAAGAGAGACTTAAAAATGTATTTTTTATTTGTTTAATTTTAGGTTAATTAGGAAATTGTTCATCTGACCCAAAAAATTGCAGACTTTATGCTTAAGGTGGCAGTAACTTTAGACTCATGCAGATGGTGGATGCTCAGGTTATAAATACCTGACAGGATTCACAGACTGGGAAGAGGTGGTACAGTGCAGTGAATGTCTCGTTCGATGTGCGGAAAATGGGTCGCAATGCCGATGTTAAAAAGAAAGGGAAAAAAGGAGGGGTTGAATACGGATGTGCCAAAGGCCATAGTGTGAAGGTATTCGTCGAATTTGTAGGTGTATCAATAAGTACATCTACCAGCAGTGCCAAAAAATTGAGCCTACAGGAGATTCTCATCAGAACTGAAAGATGAAAGTGATGGACAGGGACCATCTGTGTTTCACGGCTTGCAGGCAAGATTTTCTTCCAGAAGTCAATGCAGATCCTTCAGAGCAAATTTCTAAAAGATCACAACACAGGAAATATCATGTGCATATCATGAACATATGGTGCAGGAGTGGCACAAAAGAGACCATTGCTTACTTCTGCTCACAAAGTTACCCGGAAAAACGTTTGGACTGTTCATGACTGGAAATGGGTAATGTGTTATCTGGTCAGAGGAACCCCATCTATGCCTGTATGAAAATGCTGCTAGACCAATCATGTGCCAATGCATTAAAACGTAATTAGATGTGCATTGACATTAATGTTAGATATGTCTTGGTCCTAACATGTTTAGTTTAACGTTTCTTGTATTTGTTAGCTGTGTAGTAAATTCTATTTTTGCATGTTTGCTAGCAGAATGCTGATATTTTAACTTTTGTCATGCTTTGCACCCTGCCATATATAATGTAGAAGATTTAGCCACATGGGACATGATATGGTGATATGAGATGGGCTCTGACTTCATTTTAGTAACTCACAATTGGGTTCTTGCTGTTTACCACGTTGCTTTTCTAAGTGACAATCTTTATTCAGTCGGTTCTTAAAAGCCCAGTGTAACCCAGGCATTTAAGTACAAAGTATATATAAGCCTGGGCAGCACGGTGGCTCGGTGGGTAGCACCGCTTGCCTCCCAACAAGAAGGTCCCGGGTTTAATCCCAGGTTGGAGCGGTCTGGGTCCGTTCTGTGTGGAGTCTGCATGTTCTCCTCGTGTCTGCGTGAGTTTACTCCGGTTTTCTCCCACAGTCCAAAAACATGTGCGCTAGGTTAATTGGGATCTCCAAATTGTCATTGACTTTTGAATGCAAAACACCCCAGCTGTGTAACTGGAAACAGCTGCACGCCGGTCCCAAGCCTGGATAAATGGGGATGGGTGGAGAAAGCAATGGCAAACTACTCCACTATTCTGCCGAAATACTTTATGGATCACATTGATGAAGGACAGAAATGTGTGGAGAAAAGTGACCGAAAGTTGGCTGCGACTGTACAGGTAATCCCATCCATATATAAGCCTAAACCTAACCCTTGCAAGTCTCACTTTAATGTACTTGTATGAAGCAAAACGAATCCCAGGTTTGAGCCCCATTACATCGATTCTGTGAGCCCTTGGAGTGGCGTGACAAGCATCAACACACACATTAACAATGATAAAGTGGGGCTTAGTTTATAGACACCATGTATTTTGTCTTTTAGAAATATTTTTAATGTGTGCGCTGTTTCAAGGATCTATTTGGTGGACAGTAACTCAGAATGTTATATTGAAGCACCTTTATATCCCTGTTGTTAATTCTTCTTTATTTTCAGAGCTTTGCTGGACAACGAGAGCCTGAGAGCTAACAAGCAATCAACAGCTAAGAAGACACTCACAGCTTTAGGTACATTTTTAGATTATTCTCACATATCAGGGGTTTGTTATATGTTTTCTTTCCTTATGACAACCAAACGAAGTGACTAGAACTAGCTTGTATTCAATTCATAGGTTTGCCTACTGGTGCATTGCCCACAGAGAGGCTATAATTAGTTTACGGGGGCTTTACATCCTGATAAGACACTATGAGACACTGATGTGTATTGTCAGTTGTGATTCACTGGCAGCACCATAAGATATAAATAAAATGTTTTGACGCACCACATGCCAAAAAGCAAATGCTTACCATTTGTAATACAAGTTTATAGGAAACAATCCTTGACTCATGTGTGTGAGCCTGTGTTCATCAGTTGGAGGAGGGGGTATCAGTGGGGGTATCAGTCACTTTACTAAATGGAGCCTGTCCTCATAATTTTAGCATTCCCTGTAGGTCCCCAGTCCAGTTGGCTGTATTCTCAGTAATGCAGTCTATGGTCAAGATCAATAAATCTACATTACTCCATTACTTCAATGTATCCCGATACCCCCGTTGGGAGAAAGATTAGTACTCTATACCCAATATATACATTTTTTTATAACATAAGACCACACTTATGTTACAGCATATTGCCAGATGCATTTGTTCTGTTTATTTGATGCATCATTATGCCAAAACACTGCAAAAGAAAGCCAATTTCAAACCCCAGCCTATAATGGCCTATCTAAACTGGGATTCATGTTACAACACTACACCAATTAGAATGGTTAATCCATATTTATTCTCCTATTTCATTCACAGAAGGCATCACCAAGACCCATGGGAAGTATCCAGGCACTCAGACTCATCTGGGCATCTCTTCCTCTTTATTAGGTAGTCCACTGAGGATGACATCCAAATCAATCACTTTTAAACCCAGCCTGATGACCCAGGCTCCTTCGTGGCCCCTGACACGAAGCACTACACAGGAGACACCCAAGAATCCAAAGGAAGAGGACATTTCAATAAATAGTAAGACAACCAACCTAGAAAAATCTCCAGCTACTTTAACAAAGCCTTCAACTAAAGCTGGCTCCCAGTTTCATTATGAACCAAATGATGCAAGATATGTTGCTGAAGACAAGCCTGATTCTATATTGAGCCCAAGATTCCATATTGAGTCGGACGATTTATTTGACACCCTAGAAAGCGGGATAGGCTCTCAACAGGTTTTGTCTGGCTCCAATGAAACAGATGTGATTATCTCCCAGACTCTAGACAAAGAGGTGTCCTCTAGTCTACACATAGCTGATGCAAAGTGTTCAGAGGATGGAGACGAAGAGGAGACCGAGGTGTCTATAGAGATGGCTCAAATTTCCCATGCGCCCATGTCTGCCTGGGAGGAAACCGATACAGCGATAGTAGATGACAGAGATGTGATTTCTGAGCTGGAATCGGAGAACATCACATGGACCAGCATGCAAGAATTTAGATTGGATGCTGGACCTACAGAATGCAAAGAGTCTGCTATAAACACAAACGCTTTACCTTCATCACTGTCTACAAATTCCCTTAGCCATGATGAGGAAACTAGTGAAATGATAACCTGGACTGATGGCAATGAGAGTGTTATTCATTTTGTTGAAGACGAGTCTCTGAAAAGTGCACCAGAAATCCAGAGAGAATCAGTCCAGTGGACAGAAGAAGCTGAAGGCACTGATTTTGACACTGAAGAACACAAAGAGATTAACATAGACAGACAGGTGGAGCAAAGAAAGGAGGAGGAGAAGACTGGAGGTACTGGGCAGCAGAGTCTGACAATGAAGGTAACTGCCTCTATGGATGAGGATGAGAAAGAAGGAGAGGGCATCATTAATACCAGCACACAAGAATTGAGATTAGATGCTGGATTTACCGAATTTATACAGCCTGGTGAAAACACTATAACACTAGCTCCATTATTAACTGAAGATACTCCACTGTCTGCACATACATTTAGCCCTGATGAGGAAATTAGTGAAATTCTAGGTGCAAAGGAGAACATTTTTCATTTTGCTGAAAAAGAATCTTTGAAAAGTGCACCAGAAATTAAGAGAGAATCAGTGGAGGGGACCAAAGAGTTTGAACATACTGGCAGTGAAGTGTTCAAACATCATTATTATGACACTGAAGAACATGAAGAAAAACGTGAAGACAAAGAGGTTGAACAAAGAAAGGAAGAAGAGGTTACTGAGCAGCAGAGTCTTATAATGGAAGTAACTGCCTCCATGCATAAGGATGAGAAAGAAGTAGAGACCATCATTAATAACAGCACACAAGAATTTCTATTAGATGCTGGACCTAAAGAATTAACACAGCCTGGTGAAATTAGCCCTGATGAGGAGACAAGTGAAATTCTAACATGGGCAGATGTTAAGGAGAGTGTTATTCATTTTGTAGAAGAGGAGTCTCTGAAAAGTGAACCAGAAATCAAGCAACAGTCAGTGGAGGAGACCAAAGAAGTTGAAGGCACCAGCATTGACATGTTCACAGGTCATGATGTTGACGAACGTGAGAAAAATGAAGACAAAGAGGTGGAGCAAAGAAAGGAAGAGGAGACTAATGCTACTAAGCAGCAGAGCCTGCTAATGGAAGTAACGACCTCCATGGATAATAACAGCACACAAGAATTGAGATTAAATGCTGGACCTACAGAATGTAAACAGCCTGGTGAAAATGCAATTACACCAACTCTATCATTAACTAAAGGTACTCCACTGTCTGTGCATACATTTAGCCCTGATGAGGAGACTAGTGAGATTCTAGATGAAGAGGAGAATATTATTCATTTTGTTGAAAAAGAGTCTCTAAAAACTGAACTAGAAACTGAGAGAGAATCAGTAAAGGGGGTGAAAGATGACAGTAATCTCAGTGAAATGTTGAAAGGTCATGATTTTGACTTTGAAGAACATGAAGAGAAGAATGAAGACAGCGAGGTGGAGCAAAGAAAGGAAGAGAAGAAGACTAATGGTACTGAGCAGCAGAGCCTGATAATGGAAGTAACTGCCTCCATGCATGAGGTTGAGAAAGAAGTAGAGGCCATGATTAATAACAGCACACAAGAATTTCGATTAGAATTTATAGAGCCTGGTGAAAACACAACCACTTTAGTTGAATATACACCATTGTCCACACATACATTTAGCCCTGATGAGGAAACTAGTGAAGTTTTAGATGTAATGGAGGCTGTTACTCATTTTGCTGAAGAAAAGTCTCTAAAAAGTGTAGCAGAAATCGAGACGGAATCCATGGAGGTGATTAAAGATGAAGACACTAGTGAAATTCTAACATGGGCAGATGTAAAGGGGAATGTTATCAATTTTGCTGAAGAAGAGTCACAGAAAGGTGTACCAGAAACCGAGATAGAATCAGTGGAATGGACCGAAGAAGTTGACAGTACTCTCACAGAAGTTTTGAAAGGTCATGGTTTTGGCACTGAAAAACATGAAGAGAAGAAAGAAGACAAAGAGATGGAGCAAATAGGGGAAAGGGAGGACACTAATGGTACTGAGCAGCAGAGTCTGATAATGCATGTAACTGCCTCCGTGAATAATACTGAGAAAGAAGTAGAGACCATCATTAATAACACACAGGAATTTCGTTTAGATACTGGACTTACAGATTTTAAACAGCCAAACACTGTCACATTAGCTCCATCATTAACTGAGGGTCCAACAGGGGCAGACGTAAAGAAGAATGCTATTCATTTTGTTGCACAAGAGACTTTGGAAAGAGCACCAGATTTTGAGAGAGACTCAATGAAGACAACTGAAGAAGTAGGAGAAAACACAGTAGCTGAACTTCCAGGCACTGTCATGTTGAAAGGTCAGGAATTTGAAAAGCCTGACGAGAGGTTCCTAACACATTCTGAAGCTGATGATGAGCAATCAGAGCAAGGAAAGGATGAGGATGTCATCATTGAAATAAAGAACAAGGATTTAACAGAGGAAGTAAATGCTGTCATGGATAATAATGAGAAAGAAGATATGAAACAAAGCTCATCTGACTTACAGGGTGATCCTGATAGGATTTCAGAAAATGCTGAGCAGAATGGCATGGATTCATATGGCAGAAATAATCAGCTAGATGAATACCATGCAGAAGAGGAGCATGAACAGAGTGAAGATGAGTCAATGAACATTTCTGGATCATGGAAAACTGACCCTGGTGAGACAGACAGCTATGCTCGAGAGAACACTCTAGCAGACACCCGTCCCCTCATCCACTACAAAAGTGAAGAGGAAATGGATGCAGACACCAAAATATCCCACATGGGAATGAAAGAAAATAATGACAGTGAAGGTGAGAGTGAGAAACAAGAGGGGGACGGCCACTGGAACCAGAAAATTGCCAAACGTTTCGATACTATGGAAGATCTGTCTGAAGAGCCAGAGATGTGCAACGTAGATGACGTAGTGACATATGGCTTGGTTCACACAGTGATGGAGGCACATGAGGAAGAAAGAGAAAGCCTAGATGTTATAGTTAGTGAGGGATATGTACAACCTGTTGATGAGGGTCTTCTTGAAAGAGAAGTTGGTGACACAGACCATGGACTAATGGATGCTGCTTTGTCAAATCTCCAAGAAAGTGAACTTAGAACTATGGAAAAGAGTACTCATAGCAAGGATGAGACAATGCAGGAGAATACCCTAGTGGATAAGAAGCAAGAAGAGAGCTCACATTTTCAGGATACCAGAGAAGTCAATGAGATTCTTCCAAATGAACAATCCAACAACAGCAAGGATGACATTACTAAAGACATGGTTGAAACCACGAATATAGAGACCACAGAAATCAATCCAGAGCAAGAAGCTAAGGCACATTTTGCCTATATCCCATTATTTGCTGACACACCAGTGTCTGAAACACCCCAAGAACAAACCCTTGAAGAGCCATACGAGCTTACATTCGAAACGGCAATGATCAAAGAACAAGCTTCCCCAAAAGAGGAAGATGAGCAGTCAAATCTATCACTTCTCACCCATGCAGATTTGACAGACAGTTTTTCTCAACACAGTTGGCTGAACAGTAGACCAGAAAGCTACACAGCTGACTCAGAACAGGAGGTGTCCAACAGTTCAGACGATGAGTCTCCGAACGCAAGTCGGTGCTCTCAGATGCGTCCCCATCTAGATGTACCAACTCAGCAAGTAGACTGGATGACCTCGTCTGATGGTGTCTTGGAAAACGATTCTAAGAAAGAGAAGCCCAAAGTGGAGTTTGTAAAGGATTCCCACGCAAATCTTCAAACAGAGGAATTAGAAAGTGTAAGGAATCAAAATCAGGAGGAAAAGCAGTGCACTGGCAGTAGTGGAGTTGATGAAAATGCTGGCAGTGAAACAAATGAATATGATGATGTTGAATGTGCATCCCACAGCATCCTGAGCACAGTGCAGGAACATGGTATTTTAAAAACGGAGAACAAAGATGAGGTCGGTGTTTTCCAAGGTGATGATCTGAATGAGTCTGAGGCTAGTGAAAAACAGAATGACCCACACAGCTTCTTTAGCTCAAGCATAAAGGAAGGCATCTGGAGCACACCACAATTTGAGATGGCTGCTACATTTGATCCACTTGACCAAACAGATACTGAGAAGGATTCACATGACAGCGTTTATCCAAACCAGAGCACGGCATTTAGGGAAGGCTTGAGAAATCTGGAAAGCCTAACATCAAATAATGGCAAGCCTGAGAATGAGACTCGCATCTCTTTAGCTCAATCAGTTTTGAAAGAAAGGGAGGATCAGAATGTGCCACAAGCTAAGCAATTGCAGTGCAGAAATGTGAGGGATGAAGTGGCAGAGGAAGTCCACTCAGGGGACTCCACTGACGAAGGTGACTCTTGGTCTTCTGGTGAAGAGTAATATAATCCAATAAGACATCCAAGATAACGCATCCATAAATGTGCATTTACTTATAATTACTACAATCTGCTGTGAGTTCTAACACTAACTGGTACCCGATGTTCGAATGTAGAAAGGGGTCAAAAGAAGAGATAAAAAAATAATTATTGCATATTTGTAATCTGAAAATCAGTTGTATCAGTCTGTCTTTCTGGTAGATGGCTGCCTTCTTGAGGAGTTATCATGCATATCGTCTAATTAAAATTTCTCTAATTTCTCTCTCATTGAATTGTGCCTTTTATGATACAGGTGTATACATTAAAATATACATAGCTTGACTTGTCTTTGTTTTGTGTTTATTGTAATAGTTTTATTATTATGATTATGATTATTATTATTAATAATAAATCAACGGTTAGTACAATAGAACACTATTCTGAGATAAAAAAGTTTGCCTGAATAAAATGATTTTAAATACCTGTATAGTGCTGCACAATAAGTCTTAGGCCACCATTGGATTAGACATACCATAGTTTTAGCAATGGTATAATATACATATGTTATTATACATATACATGTAAATATATACACATTATATACATAAATATGTATTAGTTTATTTGTTAGTGTGGAACCAGAAAATACAGCTAATTAGTATGCAGTATTTGGCAGCTTGGATGCCACGCTGACCCCTCTACAGTCCAAAAAAGCTGGATAAGAAATTGTCTTTCTGGGAGGGTTGCAGCCAAGAAACTACTTTTTTCTTAGAAGAGGTACAGGGTGAAAAATCTAAGATATGCTAAAGCTCACAAAGATAGTAATGAAGTTCAGAGTATTATGTGAGTTTACATTTTTTAATCCAATTGTCAACAATATGTTTTATTATATATATTACTATCTATATACTATTATATATAAAACATATTGTTAATAATTGGACTATATATATATATATCAGTGGCGATTGCTCTAAGACTGCAATGGAAGCTCAGCTTCCACTAAAATGTCAAAAAATAATTGATCAAATATATAATGTTGTGTGTACATGTAATTGAC
>JAUZSU010134324.1:0-28312 GCA_034780255.1 Parotocinclus maculicauda
TTTTGACTTCGAGGCTCGAGATTGTGACATAATTTCGATCGATTTCGATTAAATATCGAAATCGTGACACCCCTACTGATAAGCCAAAACTTTTAATCACTCATATCTAATAATAGGCTCCTTTATTTAGTGTGTTTAATCATCATAGTGTGAGCACCCAGCCACAGTGGAGCGGTACCAAGGCAAACCATGAAATGAAGGCAGAGCTTTGGCCACATTGGCAACAAACGCTATTCCATTTGTGCATCTCCACCTGCAGAGACAGGGTACTAACCCCCCTAATGGAAAGGCGAGTGTTAGAACTGAAATATGGAGGAACGCCCCTGTTCCTGTGTTCCTTTTTTTACATTACATGGATGGTTAAATACATGCAGATTCACGAGGATGCAATGTGGGAAGAAGACAAGCCAGTGGAGGGAGTATAAAGCTCTGGGCAGTATAGTGCTGAGACACCCTGGGTATGGCATCCATGTGGACATCAATTTGACTTGTGCAGCCTGCATAAACGTTGTTGTGGACCAGGTGGTCATAACATTTGGGCTCATCGCCGTATAGGCTTACACTCATGCTCTGTCTCGCCCAATAAATCAATACTCAGAGGCTGCTGGTCTCTGTCGCATTTTATTTCACAAAGTCTTTTTTTCATGATTTCATTTGTTTTTTTCCCGTCGTATGTACAGTAGTAAAAAATAAATCCTTTTTAGTCGGGATACATTCCACACATACAGTGCAGTGTGTAGCATGTCCCTCTCGTAAAGTGCATTGTACTTGTCATCAGATTAGAGATCACAATACAAAGAAACAAACAGAAATAATACAGACACCAACTGGGAGTTTATATCACAGTATCATTAAACCAGTGATCATTCAAAGCCGGTCGCTTTGTCCTCCGTTTTCCAGCCGAAGGTTTGTGCTGATCCGTCTTTGTGTTTTGTTTTTTTACACCCCATGCATGTAGAACATAGAAAAAGGTCGCTGGCTGTAAATGGCCATCGGTTGCTAATTACTACGATGTGTGATTCTATGGTATCTATAAAAGTCACAATGAAATCTATTTTTATTTGCAGTAGATTAATGATTCGCTCTCTCTTTTGAAGCCTGCTTTCTTTAATGCTGCTCTCCGAGGAAAGGAGATGAGCTCTGCTTAATGGCCCAGAAAAGGGATTTCAAGTGCTCCAGGATAAATTTAACACTTCATGCCGCACATTTTCCGATACTATTTTTAGGAAGGCCTGAATTAGACGTAATAGAACAGCTGTGCGGTCTGGTGCTGCCTTTCAAACAACCTCTCTTTCTGTTCGCAGATGCAATAAGCGTCGTCTTCCAGGCGGCCCGCGAACCGCAACGCTAAGATATAGACTCTCGCCCTGCCTTCCTTTATGTCTTTAGTATAGATTGTGGCAACTTCATGCATCACTTTAATAACATTATTCGCTTGGTCTGAGCCTGGCAGCAAACTTCTAGAAAACGCCTCCTTGTTGAATCCCAACGCCAGTAACAAGACGGGTCAGCGTTGAGCAGGTGGCAGAGGATGGACATCCATCTGTCCCCTGTCTGACTCAGCAAGGGCTACCCTGTCTACCACCCGAGTGCCAGAGTGAGAACGTAGTGCCAATGCACTGCCAGTGCAATGAAAAACAGGTTTGTCACAAACAGTAGAGAACGAGGGACTCCCAAATGGTGTGACGCCCTAAGTCTCATCCTGATGATTTAACAATCTTACGTGCCGAGGAGTTCAGGAGGACAACAAAACGGACCAATTTTGGGGATCTGTGAGCTTGTGTATACAGATTATTTCAGTTAAGGTCCTCTTCCATGCTTGAAGAGCTGCACAGATGCTACATAAGGAAGTAGCTGGCTGAAATCCAGCTTAAGCATCGGGTGATACGAGGGAACTGGAAATAACTCAAATGGAAGGAAAAATTGCAAGCACCCTGGAGGGTTCTTTGGTTTGTTTCTCTGGGGGAAATATCTAAAGGTTCGGTGTTACACCTTGCCACTCTTTTAGGGTGTAATCCAGAATCGTACGAATGCTACCCAGAACCCCTTACTTTCAAAAGATCTGATTTTCTAAGAGTGTGTAACAGCAAATACACAAAACATGGCCAAAATTGTCACAAAAGTCAGTTACCCCAGATTTGATGCATTCAGATATACAGAATCACTCGTTACAGGTAAGCGCAGTTTAACAACCAACATCCGTTTTCTTTACCGACAGAAGTCTTAACAATTCTAATAAAGTATAATGGGAAGTAAAAATCTGTCTTTTAAATAAAAATGTTTCAGCCAATTAACACTACAGTTTCACGAGCAGAGGTGGGATTTTAAGTCAATCCTTTCTCTCTTTTTCTCTCTGTGTGTCTGTTAGTGTGTGTGTGTGTGTGTGTGTGTGTGTGTGTGTGTGCGCATAGCTCAGGTTTGGACTTGTGTTAGTTGTTCATATTTATGACTTTCCACTACTTATTTGTACCAAGCTGTAAATAGCCTTAGTATGTCCCCTTCCTATTGTAAGTAGTACTCATTTTTCCCCATTCCCTCATTATTCGCTAACCTATAACTATAGAAACTGGTTCACATTCACTATTGAGTTCATCTGGCTGATCTTCTGGCTGTGTTTGTCCTAATTATGGCCACATGGGACTGTGGTAGCCTAGCGGTTTAGCTACTGGACTCTGGACCTGATAGTCCTGGGTTCAAATCCCACCTCTGCCAAGCTGCTACAGTTGGATCCTTAAGCAAGACCCTTAACCCGTAAGTCGCTCTGGAAAAGGGCGTGTACATGGTAGTGTTCCACTCGTGTTTTCAGCTGTATCTCTGACCCACTTCCATATGATCGGCACAGTTTTCTTGTGAAATGTACAATAATATTCCAGTAGCCTGTGTTCCAGTTCAGGGGCTGCATCTCTCAAAGGCGTGGTCTTCGAAGGCAGCCTCAGAAATAGACACAGCTCACGTGACTACGGTAAAATCTGGTTAACGTCTATTTCGGTCAACAACCTGTTTCTCAGAACATAATGCGGTCGTTAAACAGCGCATACCTTGTATTAACATATTAGCTTCAAATGTTGCGACTGTCACAATCGATCACGGCAATAATACGAAGTAGGGCTGGGTGATACGACCACGTCATATCCGTGTTGTGATCAGTTACATGAGATACTCTTCTGAATTCTGAATGTCAAGCACACTCAGCCTAAGCTTTTTTTTTTTTTTTTTTTTGTAGTATGGCTTCATTCTTTGGATGATTCGTAAGCGTACATGTATGGATATTGTTGTCATATAACTCAGCCCTACGGGGACAATTTCATCATGAATTATCTACATAGTCATCAATAAACAGGTAAGGTAAGGTGTGTCATTTTTGTTCATCCATCCCAACCTACACTTTCTACTGAGGTCTTGGTGAAAATGTACATAATTGATTGTATTTTCTTCTTTTACAAATGAACTGAACAAGTAAGACACTACGAAAAACCTGGCACTTTTTGCATTGTTAACACTTGTTTTGCTCTTTTTTTATCGTTTTTCTTAAAAAAACCACTTAGAAGAAAACAGATATGTATATATATACACACACAGACACACACACACTGGGATCATCACCATCACGTCGTAAAACTCATGCCCTGATGTGTACAAAAATAGAATGTATCCGTTCAGCATTGCATATGAAAAATACCCATAGGACCCCTGAAGGAACTACATCTATGACGTCCCGTTACACACGGTCCTGTGACGATGTGAGGCGTGACACTACAGCTTGGCGTTGGAACATCAATAACGGTATGCGCTCTGTGTGTTCGGGGCGGGGTGAGACGTTTTCGGAATGGGACACGTTGAACGGAACGGCTCTGTGCAGCCCGGCAGGGGTGTGTGTTGTTAGCTCTGTTTATCTCTTACTCGCTCTATAAGTCACTAACAGACACACGGGACGGAGCGGCTGTCCAGGGATGGTGCGGGACGGCTCCAGAATAAAGTCCATCACATATTGTGTGCTGTACCAAGTGGCTGAGGTCGGTCAGTAGAGCTGTCCGCATGCGGAGGGACAAACGTAAGCCCGTCTAAGTTTCAAACCGAAGCTCTCACCTGCTCAGCCTGTTCAAGTCACAAGGTTAAATTAGCTCTGTTCAAGGACGGTCGGTCCATTTAAAGGTTGAATTAGCTCTGTTGATGGCCTCCTTGAGACTGGAGCGCTATCGCTAAAGAGAAAAGCGCGCCTTGATAAGGTATTGCAGGACAGAAGGAAAGTAAGGCCAAGGTACGCATAAGATCAGATCTCTTTTTTCCTATCAGTGATCAGTGCTGTGTTCGGATCACACAACGTTTTGCAGCTTCATCAGTATTTATCAGTCAGAGCACACTGTTTTGTTTTTGGTTTGTTTTTGTTGTTGTTTTACCAGTTAGTTGGATGATAAAGTAAGAGGGCAATGCTCGGCAGCAATTTGCTAGCTTTCCAGCACAGTGATCAGACTCTGTGTCACGGCGATGCCTTCTGGCCAGGTCGGGTGTCACACAAGCCAGCCCTGGTGCACAACAGGAACCCCTGCACCCTCAGTGTATGTGCTGGCTTTTTCTCAGTGGATATGATTTGGATCTAGCCTCAAATCTGATCAGGATAAGTGGAGTTAAAACAGGAATTTTAACTGAACCCCAGTGTAAGCACTACTAATTACTGACACTTACTTATGAATAAAAGTGGGAATTGATTTACTGTTATGAGCAATAGAAGCAGGGGTGGTAGGAGATTTGATTTATTTGCTACCACTTTTTTGGTCTACATTTAAATGTCTTTAGGTGATGAACGCCCCAATGTTCTAGTTAATTCCACTGTAGGACAGACAGTCCTGTGCAAAAGTGTTAGGCCACCGGTAGATATGTTGCATTAGCAATGCTATAAATGTATACATTTCATATATAAGATTAAAGTAAAAAGGGCTATATAAATCAATTTGAATTGAATTTGAATTCATATTGTCACTTTTACATTTGGATTCAAGATTCCGTTATCCTCTTTGCCACTGATCTTCAGTCCAGTCTTTGTTAGCTTTAGTTTATCTTAGCCTTTTCACCCTGTTCCCCTTCTGAAAAAGATGTTTCCTGGCTGCTATCAGCACGGTAGCACTGCTGCCTCACAGCAACAAGGTCCCGGGTGCAATCCTTTTTATGTGGAGTCTGCATGGGTTTACTCCGGGTACTCCGGTTTCCTCCCACAGTCCAAAGACATGCGTGTTAGGTTAATTGATTACCCCAAATTGGCATTGACTTGTGTATATATATGTGACTGGTGTTGAGATGAACTTGTGTATGGATATAACCTTGTGTGTGTCGCTTACATGGCCACTGATGCCGATAGCGACGTTAAAGAAGCCCAATAAACAAACAAACAAACAGATGTGTTTTACCAGAGGAAGCATTATCCATGGTAGTCTTGCTCTTAAGCATACTGTCCTGATGAAATAGAGATTAGGATAAAAAACTATAGTCTGTCTTATCACACATTTGGGAGCAAAAGCAGATGAAAAAGGGGTTATTAAAATCTGCACTGAAAAACGTAAAATGCTGAGGCGACAAAGAGCAGAAATGCAGCAATAAGCCTGGATTAAGTATAAAAGAGTCCAAACAGAAATAAGTAGTGGGCAGAGGTGCTGAAAATAGCATCCAGGCTTGAAAATCCGTCTGGAGCAGCAAGTCAAGTGAAGTCAGCAGAATGCGAGCCCGAAATGTCTGTTGCCAACTCAAACACATTAACGCCCTCTGGATCAGCCCATTAAAACACAGAGGTGAAGGCACAAAGATGATAAATATCCAGACCTGCTATCAAATATCGAATGACTCCAAAATTGGCCCGGATAAATATTTCAGGAGTGATCTTGGAAGGAAATCGAATCCGTCGCTCTGCACCCACCTTCCTGACTCCGTGTAGCTGCCAAGGTCTATTCAAACCGTTTATGGCCATTGATTTGGACCTACAGAAACCCTCGCAAGAAAAAGGGTTCACAGAGGGTTCAGTGGACTGATCATTTACTGCTAAAATAAAGGTTTTGTTATGCTCCGGTTTTTGCACCTTATAACTCCTTATCCTTGGAAGAAACACAATAATGCTTGGAACTGAGAGTTTAAGCCTTTATTATAATGACTTTTAAGCACTAAACTTGTCAGGCAAGGATTTCGCATGCATCTTGAGATACTACCTGTGAATTTTAATCACTCTACCACTAAAAGAGAGCAGATGGGCTATGTTTTATGGGTGCTCATCTTAACACGTGACCTGCCATCCCAAATAACCCAACACATTTATAATTGCACTGATTACTATTCATTATACTAACCAGTCAAAGTGACCCTAATTTGTCATCTTCCACAGACGGGAGTGTTCATTCAGGGCAAATAAGCTCACCGAAAAAACTAGTTACTCACCTGTTTCTGAAACACACAATGGCATATAACACAAGCTGCGATTCGATTTGGCGTGGACTGGACCAGTTTTTGCAGTTTGGCCACCTTTTACTTAATTTTCCAGGTAGTCCCACAGATTTCAAGGGGATTCACACCTTGGAATTTGGCAGGTCAGTCCAGATTTGTGACTGCTCCCAAATGTTCATCATGCCAACCGGTCTCCAGTCATGAACATTCCAATATTGAGTTTTTACAGCCACTGGGAAAGATGCAACTTTGTGAGCAGAAGTGAGGAAAAGCCTTGTGTGCTACTCTGCTCCGTATGTTCATGGTATGTACTTCCCGGAGGAATATACATTCAAAAATTGCTTGTGAATTGAAGGGAAAGGACTTTTACTTACAAGCCATGATACATGTCAGTCCATCTTTGTCCCAGCTTTGTCTTCCAGCCAAAAATGCTGCTGAGAATTTCCTGTAGACTGGGACAGGTCCACTTCTACCACGTTTAAATTCTTCAGTCACGTTTCAATTAGCTGTAATTTTCATTTTTTTAATGCTTCACATATTCACTCTAGAGGAAAGTTTAGGACTTTTTCCATAGCCATACCTTTGTAATGTTTGCAGCATGTGGTTTTGCATTGTCGTGTTGAGAAACGCATCCCTGTAAAAGATGTCACCTTGAAAGCAGCTTATGTTGCTCATAGCCCCGTAGCCTGACAGACCCTCGCTTTTGGATTGCTAATAACAGTCTAGAAGGTCCTTTTTGTTTCCATCAGCTCTTATTAGCTCTTATCCAAAGGAAGATTTGGGTTATTTGGTCTACATGGGGCGGTACTGTGGTGCAGTGATTAGGACCGTCACCTCACAGCTCTGAGATCCCCGGTTCAATCCCCACCCTGGATTCTGTATGTGTGGGTTTTCTCCAGGTACTCCCGCTTCTTCCCACATTCCAAACACGAGTGTTTCCAAAGTGCCCTGAGTGTGTAACCATTGATGGTGTGGCACTCTGTCTAGAGAAGTACCTGCCTTGTGCCCTGTGAAACCCGCTAGACATGTGCATACCAGCGACCCTTGGAACTAGGGAACTAGGAACACACAGATAAGAAAAGATTGCTTGAACCCAGTTCCTTTCAAGTTTGCTTAATGACTGTTTTCAGTAACTTTTCCCTTTCCACTGTTACCTCTGGTTTTCTTCATTTTTCTCTAGGTTCAGATTTATGTAAATCAGCTTTGCAACAACATCGATCATAAAAGTGATAGAAAGTAATGTAAAAATGTTCCCCTTTTAAATTTATGGCCAGTTCTGCCCTGATTTATGATAAATAATAGGAGTCTCAGACTAGTAATGGCTTCTGTATGAGCAAAAAGAAAACAACGAGAGGGAACACCGTGTCACTACGGACCATTCATCACTCTGATAGTGTATTGATTACATACAACCAACAATGCATTCAAATCTGCTCTGTGTGAATGCTCTGAAGCTACATTATGCAGAGTTTAGGATCTGAAAAAACTTTTCCCCTCAATAGTCTATTTATAAGATCAAATTTAAAAAGTTGAGAAAACACAAATAATTTTTTTTAAATGTGTTAATTCTAAAATGCATCTTCATAACCATTCATTCCTGCATTTCAGTCCTGAAATACATCCCAAAAAAGTTGGAACCGTAAAGCATTTACCACTTTGTAATGTTGCCGTTTCTTCTCGCAACACTTAAAAGACGTTTGTTATTTTTTTGTTATTTTATCCCATTCTTCCTGCAAACACATCTTAAGATGGGCAACAGTACGTGGTCGACGTTGTCCCCTTCTCCATTTTTGAAATGCTCCACAAATTCTAGAGGAAAGGTTAGGACTTTTTTCATTGCCATACCTTTGTAATGTTTGCAGCATGTGGTTTTGCATTGTCGTGTTAAGAAATGCATGGACATCCCTGTAAAAGATGTCACCTTGAAAGCAGCTTATGTTGCTTCAAAATCTCAGTCTACTTCTCAAGGACACTGACATAGCCCCATACCCTGACAGACCCTTGCTTTTGGATTTGTTGCTAATAACAGTCTGGAAGGTCCTTTTTGTCTTTGAGCACACGGTTCCCAATTCTTCCAAAAAAAGATCCTGAATAAAGATCCATCTGGTCACAAGATGTTTCCACTGTGTGATGGTCCATCCCAGAAGCTTCAGAGCCCAAAGCTCCTACTGGACATGGTTATCATAAGGCTACATTTCTTGCAAAGTAAAGTTTTAAATGGTATTTTTAAACGCAACTCCATACTGTAGAGCTTGACAAAAATTTGCCAAAGAAATCACTTGCCCACTTGGTTTTACCAGTTATTAATTAATAACGGTTCTTGACGCAGTGACGGCACCACAGGTCTTAGGTTTGCGTCCCTGCCCTTTACAGTCTGAAAGTTCTCCAGGCTTCTTAAATAGTTTAATAATATTATGGACTGTAGAGCAAGACTTATGTCAACCCCTTTTAGTCTTTATTTGAGGAACACTGTTTTTAAAGATTTTAATATTTTCCCATGCATTTTTTTTGACAAACGAGTGATGCTCTAGCCATTTTGTTTCTTAAATCATAATTATACTTTCCTTTTGGCATCTTTGTTTGGAATGTGTTGCAGACCTGAAATGCAATTAAATGAAATTAAGTTTACCAGACAAACCATGAAATACCTTTGGTTCAAACTGTTTGTAATGAAACTGAGTCACGTAAGTGTATGGAACTCTGGGTTTACTTTATTTTCCATACCAGCTCAACGTTTTCTGATTTGTCCCAATGTGTAGTTTAAGTAATGAATAACTTCTGTTTGCTAAACTTTTGACAAAAATTAGGGGATATTTCATTATTGGATATTTCATTTTTTATTTTTGTGAGCAGTAAATAGTTCATGATACCATATCATTAAACACACTCTGTCTTCTGTCTATTCAGAGGACAGAACTTTTGTTTAATGATTAAATATTAAACACTTGCACTCTGGTGTTGGTGTACTCCACGACCCGAACAGATTGCAGAATGCTGGCAATTTTAGACATACCCATCGTTAGCAGGTGCAAATAAATCAACATCGCCATGCAATCTATGTAATCTTTATGTTGGCAGTAGAATCTGGTCAGTGACTTTCATGTGGACCCTACAGGCACCACCAATGCCTAGATGCTATTGCTGGCCACTTGAACCTTTAGTTGTTTGGTCTGTACCTATGTAAGTCACTTCTGTATGAGGGCATCTGCCAACCCAGCTAAAGAAAAAATGCCAAATGCCAGTGTGAGATCTGTTTTGGAGTTCCAGACTGGTCCATGCTGGTTAAGATGGGTGAAGTCCTACTAGTCCAGCTTGTTCTGGATTTAAAACACAACATATGTTGGATTTTGCTGTAAACTTTACACATGCACTGTCCCATACAGTGTAGCATTTAATGTATTGATAGACAATGCACTTACCATAAACATGATGTTTGATCAAAACAAGAGATAAAGAAGTAAATATCGGTCGCCTTTGCTCTAACAGATAACGGAGGCTAAAAACGGTGTGCGTTAAGATTTCTCTAATTAAAACAGCAACTTTAACCTGTTTACCGTTGTATGCAGTCATACCGTGATTCACATCTATCGCAGTTCCAGCAGAAGTTGTGAAGGTTTCATGTCTCAAATCTCAAGTCTCATAAAATTGCACGAGTAAACGCGTACAAATAAAAAGACAGACTGATGGTTTAAATCTTACCCCTCTAGGTGGAGAAAAGTGGAATAGGACCGGCAGCGGCCGGTTAAAAACTTGAGCAGGGTTGTGGCTCCTCCAGACGCGCTTCTCTCAGCCAGAGACCAGCAGCTACTGAAAAGCGGTTCGTGAGAGATTCGTTTACTTATAAACGATTCGGCTAAACGATTCACTCAAAGAACCGATTCCCAACGAGGAACGAATCCGAGGATTTACTGCGCACAATAACAAATCAGTTTCTTCCTTTATATTTAGGGTAATGAAGATGAAGATGCTATGGCTTTTTATGCATTTTATTATTATACATTATTTTGTGTAAATGTAAAAACCAAAACTGTTTTTAAAAGTGTAGGGGGCATGTCTCACCTGGCCATCCCCACCCCAACACTCCAATTTAGGTCCGTGCTCTGTCCTGGCTATCCTTTCTCAGATATGGCACTATTGTGCCTAAGCCCAGCCTTGAACCACCTGTGTTGGGATGTAGTTCATTAGACCGCTGCACCACCTGAGCACCTATTGTTGATTTATATTAAAGAGAGTGAAATATTAAAATATCCTATTTCCTATCCTGCTAACCCTGTTTAGATTTGGGTGGGAGTCTGAAGCCTATGGCAGAATTAGGCACAGGCAAAGCCAGCTCATCACATGATCCTGTAACTGATTCACCCAACCATTAAGTTCCACGCCCAGTGTGGGGTTCAAACTCTAATTGGTGTTCCCTAAAGCTGACTCTATCCCCACCCAGAGCAACACAGAACAAACATTACTATTACTGTGAAGGTACAGACATTTCTGGACTACAATGTCTAGGCCTAAAGTCCAAGCACTACCACACTGCCACTACTGGGCACGGCCCACAATTGTTTGGACTCAACCATGTAATCAGTTGTAAATTGCTCTGGCAAAGTCGGAATCACTCTTACAGCACCGGGGGATCTAGACATGGGCAATTATGCCTGTGTGGCACCTGACCAAGCTGGAAAGCTCAATGGTGATGGTTGACATTCTCCACTATGTTCCAACACCTTCTCTGGAGTAGGCCAGGAAGGCCCTCTGCAAATCACAAGGGCAAGCACTCACCCACCGGTCATCTTTTGCCCGCTCCTCCAATAGATGAGAAAGGTTGTTGCTGCTGTGGCAGTGGTAAGATGTACAATGAACATCATTTTCCCTCTATTGGTGTGTCTTGGCCAGGCAGGAGGCACCACTGAGAATTAAACTCATGTCTCCGTGTTATGGGGTTAGCATTTCTAGTACTGTGGTACCCGAGCACCTGTTGAATTTATTTCTAATTACGACAAAACATCTCAGATGCACTACAGATGGTGTAGATAAAGATGAATTTAAAGAGCTCCGGTGTTTCCTCTAATGCTGTACATACATAAGCTTCAAACTCAATTGTGCAGGCGTGTTGGATGAAAATGCCTCATTAACTCATATTCTGATTAATGTCGCCACACATTTCCATTCAACCGGTGCCCTTTTGTCTCTACCAAGATGCCAATTCAGTCTCAGCAGTCTAGCGATGCAGATCCCAAGGCGAGGGCATGTGGCCGTTTGGCCATCTGTGCCACCTGCTGCCACTTTATCCACATTTAGCCAGTCTTCAGCTGGGCCACACATGGAAGGCACATTTCCATAAGGTCAGAGTGCATGAGTGATGCATTCACAGCCTGCCTATCAAACTCAAACTTCCACAATTAGAGGTTCATAGCTGTCCGCTGTGGAACGTAATAGGGATCACAACGGCAGCTCATTTCCCGCCGGGCAGCGTAGAGTAAGTGCATATAGAATGTGGAATGGAGATAGAGAGAGAAGCAGATAGCAGGTGGCTGGTCGAATCAATAACTTTAATAATGAGATCCATGGGATGCCATTATGGTCCTTCCCTCAAGTGCTACATGCCTCTTGTTCCATAACGAACAGCATCTTCTTCACCCACCACTCACAAAGCCTCATAAACCTTTCGAGGTCTTTAAAAGATGTGCATTTGGCCTAAGATTTACTGTGAGGTTGTTTCTCTTTCAGTGAAAGAGACAGTTCAGTTCATTTCAACCAATTGTAGGAGATTAACCAATATTTGGTGTCTTATTGTTCCATGTTTAATGTTCTACATGAAAATGCCCATGTTTTATGGTGATGTTGGAAGGGTATGATTTAAATAACTGGAGCTTGTGTAGATAAAAATAAGATGCAGACTACAGTTAAGACAGGATGTCTGATGTTTATAGACAGCAAGACAGCCATTCGGACTGCCAGGGGAAATTCATTTAAACACGCAAACTGTCCTTCACAAAACAAATTTTTGTGCCAAGTAAGGTCAAAGTCAAAGTCAGATTTATTTCTAGAGCGCTTTTTACAGTCTAGCATTGTCTCAAAGAAGATTTAGGAATTTCTCATTTGTAATTGCCAAGGGCGACGGTGGCAAAGGAAAAATCCCAAACTTCACCAAGACTCAAAAAGGGACCCTTCCTCCTTGAGATGTTATATATAAGAAATAAACGTAAAAATACTTAATAAATAACTTTATAGTAATTGCTTAAAAAGCTAAATTAATATTAAGAAAGGGTAATCATTCAAATAAAATCCATGTGGACTAATAAATTAGAGATAATATAATACATGAAAAGTATAACAGAGAATATAAAACTATAGCACATGAGATAAAAGATTAAATGAATATAACAGAATGAAATATTGTAGAAAACATTCAGATCTGCATTATTTAGAATTTTATCAATAAGATAACTCCATATTGAATACATTGAGCAAGAATTGATGTTAGTGTTTCCTTTTTGTAGATTCAGTAACTAAAAAATGCAAAAACAGAGCCTGTAAGTGTGCTTCTGCCTTTTTAGGCATCTAGATATTTTTGTGGGATTTTGTGCCACATCTTGTACCTCCAAACAACTGGTCACCTTAAATGGACCCAAGAGAGAGAGAGATTTCCCACTGCATGAAATCCATAACATCACTGAAATACACTGATGCAAAATCTTGGCATGCTGTTTTACCTTTGCTTATCCTGGTCAGGTTTACAGAGCAGGGTCTGGACATTAAGCCTGAATACACAAGGCTCAGGCAGGGGTGTTCTCTGGACAGGGCACCAGTCTGTTAATGCCACTAGACCTTCAGGTTGTAAGTCCCACTGATACTTTTTGACTTTTGGTAGCACCTTTGGTATCCCGCTACCGAATTTCTCTTAAGCAATTGTACTGTTTGTTGCCCCGAAACATCAAAATTATATTTATGCCCTTGGAGGTGGTCAGAAGGGAAATCCGGCTCAGTGGGTTGGATATTAGGCCAGAAGGTTAATTGATCAAGTCCCAGTTCTGCCAAGCTGCCACTGCATTTTGGATAACCCTCAGGAGTTTGGATAATGTCAGATGATTCGACAAGTCACTCGGGGATGATGCTGTGAACATAAACATACCACTTATCCACCTGTTACAGAAAGCCATATACCTTTTATGAAGTTGAAATGTTTTCTGACTTTGACTTTTAATTTCTGAGAAAGCCATCCAGGCAGATCCATAGACAGAGCAATGGCTGTTTACCTTCTCTTGCAATTTCCTGTGCAGAGCAATGAAGAAACAGAGAGCGAGCATTAACGCTACGTATCAGCACCTCTTTGTTTTAATCATGCAGAGCCACACTGAAACAGCAACCTTGGACTGTACTTAATAGGCCATTAGGCAGTCTGGTTTGGGCTTTTTTATTGCACAGTGGCTGGGTTGCATCCTGAATTTGTGACTTTGCATAATAAGTATTGTTATGCTTTTCTTTTAGATGACTGGTTTCAGACCCATTTCACAGCAATTCCAGGATTTTTTTCTGCACAGCTGTGGGATATCAGCGTGTAAAGACCATAAAAGGCTCTTGTGGGTTTTTAACTTCTCGAGGTGATCCAGCTCATCCACCAGAGTCATTTCTCTACCACAAGCCACCTACAGTGCTGTTTCAGAGCTGTTGGAAGTACACCCAACTGGCTTTACAATTACAGACCACGTGTTATCTCTGCCAGTCCAGGCCTGCCTTACATATAAAAACGAACCCTGGAGACAGTACCTAAATCATCACATGAGCTAATCTTGCAGCCTCTACACACTAATGTTTTTAATTATAGCTAATCCCAAGAGCATTGCAAAGTCCATAAGTCAATAGTGTTGTTAAGAGGGTTTAGCTGTGTTATTCCTTGATTGCTGGAGCACATGAAAGTGTTTTTTTTTCCTCTCCTGCTCAAGGCTAACAGGTAACGCATTGATCAACATGTGATGGGAAGTCATCACTCGCTCTATAATGGGACTGGGTTTATTGTGCCTGAGGGAGCTGAAAACATTATGAACATATTAAGGGTTAGGTCGATCTAGTTAACGTCAGTGCACTTGGTAATCAGCAGGGATGCATTGAATATGTATGATGTATAAGAATGTGTTAATGAAACCTACAGTGCCTATAGAAAATCATCAAACCTCTTTAACATATTCACTTTTGTAGCCATACAACCTCAAATCCCCTTAAACACAATGTCCATTAAGCTTTATTTACACATTTTGACCTATATTCATGTAATGAGAAAAAAGGCAATGAAACTAAAGTAATAATTTTGGTAAGTGATCAGTCCCATGATCCTATTCTTTGTTAAGCCACATCTTTAATGTTATGCACCAGGTCTGTTTGGATATGTCTCAACCAGCTTCGTGTCTAGATTGCGGAAAATTTGCTCATTCTTTGTTGCAGCATTGTTCAAATTTAGTCATATTTTGTGGTGATCAACCATGAACTGCTCTCTTCAAGTCCATCCACATCAGGGCTCTGACAAGGACATTCACCTTCCAATTCTTACATCCTCCAATTCCATAGGACGTCCTGAAGCTGGTCAAACACAGACAACAGTGGTAACGACACTTGAAACATCCCAAAGCATGCTGTGGATCGCTTTCAAGAGACTGAAACAGTACGAAGAAGACTACAGCCACATGTCAGATAAACTAGATCTGCCACAACAGAAAGAGATGTTCGCTACTTGACCTTATTTGCAAGAAGGAGTAGGTGCAGCAATGCAAGAGTTGTGGGGAGAGTTTCTTGCTGCCACTGGACGGCGGATTTGCACCCAGACCATACAACTTTGTTTCCATCGTGTTTGATTGCATGCTCGGCGACCAATGGTATGCATTTCCTTATCTGCTGAACTGGGGTGGACTAGTGGTTAAGGTACTGGACTATGGACCAGAAGGTCCAGGGTTTAAATCCCACCTCTACCACAACTGAGCAAGGCCCTTAACTCACAATTGCTTGGATTGTAAGACTGTAGTAATTGTAAGTCGCTCTGGATAAGGGCGTCTGCTAAATGACATAAATGTAAATGTAAATGAACACTGTAGAAGGTGGGCTGATGATCATCATCAATGGACCTGTGATGAGTGGTCAACTGTCCTCATCTCGGTTCAGTTTGCAGCCTGACAATCTTCGTGTCCTGGTCTGGTGTGAACGAGGAACACAGAACAAACCACATTTAATGAGAGAAATTGGCTCCTTTGGTGGTGGTGTTTGGTGAATCACGGTTTGGCCCGACATTAACATTGGTGGTCGTACAGAACTCACATCATTAGAAATCGATCACTGACTACCATCTGATACCGAATTCCTGCACCCTATAGTACCACATGCATGAGCAGTTGGAAACGTTCTTTTCATCGATGATAATACAATCATCCACCATGGGCATCCCATCAACAACATGCTTTGGGAGGCAGGAACTGAACACGTGGACTGGCCTTCACGTTCTTCAGACCTAAATCCCAGTAAACATGCTTGGGATGTACTGGGAAGACGCCTGGCATGGCCAATGCCTCCCACAAAACTTCTTGAACTGGAGGTTGCCCTGGAGCAAGAGTGGCAGAGGATCCCACCAGAACTGCTGAACAATCTGCACACAGCACATGCACACAGTCACACACTATGGGCCACTTTAGACACCCCAGTTATCATTTAAACCCACACGTTACTGGGAGGACATGCAGATTTCACACCCTGGGATTGAACCTGGGACCTTCTAGGTGTGAGGTAGTGGTGCTACCTACCGAGCCACTGTGCTGCCCATCTTTTCTGATTACCTTTGATGAAAAAAAATCAAATGCTTTTTTTCCCTTCAAAGAAGATCTTTAGTGTATGTTGATTCCAATGGATGTAACTTTATTCCTTTGTAAGAAGAAAATGTTTTCATTTAAGCTATTTTCCTTCTGGAGCCCTGCAGAAGATCCTTCATAAGCAGTTGTAAATAATCTGTATGATCTACACGTTCATCAGTAGCGCATCAGAGGCAGAGTATACCGTGCATGAAATAGGGTCATTTCAGCATTATAGATGCGACATTTGAACTCATATTGACTCACATTATGACTCAGTGCTTGCACAAGCTTAGTATCAGTGAGTTAGCAAAACATATTTATTTAAAGTTCAGACTGGTAATTACAGTATACATTATTATAGGTTCTCCCAAAGTGTGGAATTGTGTAGATTAAATAATGGCAAGTACCAGAATGGTGACTCTTAGAATTCAAATCCGCTTTTTGCTTATTGTTTCATTCTTCTTCATTGTCTAAATGTCTGCCGTTTTAAAGGTGTTTCTGCAGTCTGTATCTGTTATTGTTCTTGTTTATGCAGCTGAGAAGTGCATTTCTATACTGGCCCATCTGCCACTTTTAACGAAAGTCAGGCCTATTGTATATCCATATCTAAAATATGCCTACTGTATATCCTATACTGAACATATGGATGTAATTTAGATACCTGAATTTGAGAGACTGTAAAATCACTGCTTTTTACTCTCTGGACTCGACAAACAGAAGAAAACAAAGCTAAAACAATATTTGTTGATCACTGGTTGCTTTGAACCTTTCGAACTTGCCACAGTTTTTCGGAAACTTTTGGTCATCCCAGACCAGTGTTACCAGGTGAGAAATGTAGGATTGTCGTACCAGAGGCATAAATGTAACGTATTTTGAGGGAAATTATCGTACACCCGTCATAACCAAAATAAGTCTATTGATGCACTATAGTCACTCTAGTGTTGAATAGTATCTAACAGGAACTCACAGCTTTTTTTTCCTCACTCATGGGGCGGACACAGCTGACTATTCAGACTATTCTTTTAGAGAACCACGATTGGCTGGAATTTCCAGAAACAGATGCATTCAGGGTTCACAAAAAAACTGCTTAATAATGGCATTAATCAGTAGCACATTGTTGTTAGATTTACTCAGTCATGCACTGAAGTTTTTGTAAATGAAAACTGCTCGGTCAATTTTCTTTTTCTTTAGGAACTTTAGGTAAAAATAAATCACACTGTAAAATGTTATTTTTGCAAAAGAAATGTTTGTAAACAGGAGGGATCCAGGAATGATTGTTGACTGAATTTGTATGCTGACCAGGCAGTACGATAGTCACATTTATTTAATATAGTCTTTGTAACGCGAGACGTGGAATGGCAGAGACAGACGCGGCGTACAGTTGCAGGCAGGAATTTATTCAGCATTGGCAGGTACAAACGAGGCAGTTCAAATCCCAGGATCGGTACGTGGCACAAAAACAGAGCTCCAGGAACGAGACAGAGAGCGTGGACTAGGTACGAAAAACCAAGGACTAAACAGTAAGTAAACAAGATAACAACCTAAAGTATCAAGACATAAAACAGAAGGCAAAAGACAGTAACCCCGTGGTAGCAAACACGAAACTCAGCAACTAAACAAAAGCACGGAAGGGGTATAAATAAAGAGAACAAAATAAGTCCCAGATGTGTGCAATGAGTGCATGATTAGGAGTGGTTACGTTGCTGGAACCACCCATGGGCGTGACACTTTTTATGCTACTATAATGTACACATTTGGGTATTTTCATGAGGATGCAAACTATACGTAGCTGCATTCTCAATGCACTGAGAAAAAAAAACAGAATATCATCCAGATGAAACAGAGACTCAACTGGTTAATGTGAACCAGTTTATAGTAAGAGAAAATATACAGGTATCGGGGGAGACATCAAAGTAGTACTACTTACAATAGGGCCAGTACAGACACATAAATAAGATGTACAGCTTGTTACAAATAAGCAATGGAAAGTCGTCGAAACAAACGAGGAACAAATACAAAAAAAAGTCTCTAAACACATCAACCAAGTTAGAGCGCGAGCCAACGAGCAAGTAAGCACATGACTTGTAAGGTACACACACACACAGACACACACAGTGAGCTTCTGCTCTTAAACTCTGGGTTCTCCTCTTGGAGCCACAGCATTAATTGGTTGTTTCTGGCCTCCATGTCTTGAGTTGAAAGACAGATATTTTTTCTTATTATAATAAGTTTAAGTTAACAACGTAGACCAAACGGGTCGTTAATTGCCCCCTGATTTTACATACTTTAAAGGTATAATAAGCACCTGTGGTATTTCTAGAAGTTGGACACAAACGAGTAATAGTTCTTCCATGCTGCTGTGCACAAAGCTTATATTAGAACAGCCTAGAAATCATTTATTCTCCACACCCTAAATGGCAGTTAACTAATGAAACGCCATTTTCACTGAAATTAGCGTCGGCCTGAAATGAAGCCCTATGGACCCACAGCTCATAAATAATTGAGGACGTTACTCATGAGCAGGGGAGTGGCTGAGATAATTGCTGCAGAATTAGGCATAGTTTCTTACCGGTGAGGCCTCGTTTAGTCACACTGGGGCCATCATTACATTTTCCATATTCAAAGTTATTCCTTAGTCTTTATGCTAAAAGATCGTACCAGGATTTCTTGCATGGACGGCTCTTAAGTCACACGAGGGTCTTTTAAATGGGTTAAGGCAGTGGTTCTCAAACTTTTTCTGCAGTGACATTCTTTAAAGCCAGATTAGATTTTGTCTGCATACATACCGTTCATATACGTTTGTTCTTTAATCGTTATTAAAGTAAAAGAACTGGATTACATCATTAAAAAATTCTAATTGTCTCGGCTTTTAATCAGTCGTTGCCATGGGGTAAAAACGACTAACGAGGGGAGATTTGAATATTTTTGTCTCGAGTTTCATTTCCTTCTGCCTTTTCATATTTGATTAAAATCTTGGCCTTCTTCCTAAATCTATCCATCTCCCTCATCCTCCTTGTCTTCTTTCTATGCTTAAAGGACAAGTGGTGCTCATCCATCATGGAGCTGCAGAACTCTTACAGCATGCTGCCCATTTCTTAAGCCAGTAAAGCACAGTCTTGAGCAGATGCAGCCCACCTAAATAGGGCTATTTGTTTTATCTGACATTCCATGTACAAGCTGTCAGTCTCTACATGTTAAAGAAAAGCCTGCACTATTCATGCATGTCTAAAACCGAACCTTTAAGATAAGGGTAAGAATACCATTCATGGAAAACGACTGCCTATCCTGCCAGTTTGTGAGAGCAAGAGTAGTAAAGTCAGACAAAACCTGTTTGTAAGACAAGGATTTTTACAAGAGTACAAGGTACAAGAGTAAAAGAATCCATTTTACACCCACTTTTCCCAGTCAGGGTGTTGAAGGAGGAACTGGTATGTAACTTGTCACAAGCCCCATCAGAGATTCAGTCTCAGGACCTCAGAAAGTGCCATTTCAAATACCAGAGCTGCTATTTAATTGACATTTAATTAATGAAAAATTGTGCTCATGTAGCACAAGGTATAAAATGCTAAACCACCACCTCAGGAACCTGTGTTTAAGTACAAGCCATACCTTCCAAATGGTTATGTTTGGCTCAGTATTTAGGAAAAAATGTACTGTCGAAATTGAGAGCTGTGAAACTGTGAACGTTCACATTAAAACTGTCAAGCAGTTTACAGTTTTACTAGGAAATCTCACAGCATGTTTTTTTCCTGGGATGGACGGGCATTAACACTAACATTATAAGGTTAATATGTCTGTGTCTATTCTTCTATAAATATAGAGAAACCAAGAATATAGCTAATGAAGATGCTTATATGGTTTATATTAGTGGATTACACTTATTAATAATTGTTTTACTAATTAAATATAAACCTGGCAGTAAACAGACATTAAAAACACTACACACATACCTTTAAAGAGCTGTAATAATGTAAAATGTGTTTTTTTGAGTTAGCTGTGGACTATGTGATGCACAGCATATTTTGGATGCATCTGCAAAAAAATAAGGGTATAATCAGCCTATACGTTTTTAAGAACCTGCCCTTTATATATCAATCCTATTTTATGATCACTTGCATGATTTCCAGCAAACACCCCCACAACGTGACGTTACCACCAGCATTCTTACTAATTATTTTTAGTAATATTAAACTTGGGGAAAGAAATAACTACCTTTTTATTTCTTGACACTGTCTCTAACCCTTTCTGTCTTTCTTTGTATACAAGTACCCTGAACATGATGTAAGAACTACTGAAGATGACAGGAACAACACTTTCAACAGTAAAGATAAAAAAAATTAACTGGTCAATGAAGACTTAGAGAAGGACGTTGATATTTACATATTACACTTACTGCAGCAGTATTGCAGCAGTGTCAGCATTTTCTCTAGCTTGGCCATTCTTATTAACATTGATAATGGTTGTTTATTAAACATGGAATTGTTCAAATATTTCATGAATGCATGTTTTGTATTTACTTTTTGTGTGCTGTTGGACAAATGAATTTCCACATTGGGGATTAATAAAGTATCCATCTATCTATCTATCTATCTATCTATTCTAATCTAATCTAATCTAATATATCTATCTATCTATCTATTCTAATCTAACATCTATCTAAACTAATCTATCTTATCTGTCTATCTATTTTAATCTAATATCTATCTATTTTAATCTAATATATATCTAAACTAATCTATCTAAACTATCTATCTATTTTAATCTAATATCTATCTATTTTAATCTAATCTAATCTAATATCTATCTATCTAATCTATCTATCTATCTATCTATTCTAATCTAATATCTATCTAAACTAATCTATCTAATCTATCTATCTATTTTAATCTAATATCTATCTAAACTAATCTATCTATTCTAATCTAATCTAATATCTATCTATTCTAATCTATCTATCTATCTATTTTAATCTAATCTAATATCTATCTAAACTAATCTATCCATCTATCTATCTATCTAATCTATCTATTCTAATCTAATATCTATCTAAACTAATCTATATTTATCTAATCTAATCTATCTAAAAGCATCATATGTCCTCCTTACATTATCATTACAATATTAATGCTAAGGTATTAAGACATATTGTAATACATTTATTTTTGTGCATATCACCCCGGCATTAAAGACAGCATTATTTATTTTATAACAATAACAACATCTGCCTTCGAAACCACGTATTTTCATACTAAACTACGTAAAAACAGTATGCAAAAACAGATAGTGTCCCCAAATACATAGTAAGCATAAAACAGTACGTGAACAGTCCTCAGATGACGTGTGCATTTGCCCTGATATGGATTGGTGCTCTGTTTAGGTTTGGATCCCACTTTGCATCTACATTCAACTGTAATTCTAATCCGGCTTTGCGACATCCTGCGTTACAGAAGGAGAGAGTTAAGAGTCCCAAGAGGCATGCAGTAACTCTTAGACAACAAATTAGAGACCAGCTGATAAATGTGCAGAACTTAGCGGATATGTGTCTGCATGAAGGCATCTCATGAGCCGCAGGGCTTCTCAAAGGTCGCCCAATCAAGAATCAAATGGAATTTAAATCCGATCAGCCCACACACTATTACCAATACCCATAGAAAAGCAATCTTTACGAGAATCTGTAATTCACTTCTGGAAGGAAGCGATGGCTAATTTGGTTTGTATCGACCACCGAGCCTTGTGCCTCCTCAACAATTCCCCTTTTGTGGCTTTCAGGAGAACATTTTGTTACTAGATTTAATGTGAAGGCAAACAAAGTTCAGTCATGCTTCGTGCCTTCATATATCTAGGCCCAAACCTCAGCTGTAAATCTCTGCTGTAAAGTTTCTTTTTTTAACCACCTGCGTGAGTCACTAACCCTGAAAAGGCAGAACAGAGTGCCTGGAGGAAATCCTCCTACCCCCCAAAAACACAAGGGGAAAAAACACTTAAAATTTGTAAAGATTAAGATAAATAAATCCCCCCCCCAATCTGTTTGGAGATGGCTGTACTAGTTTTGCACCTTGGTGAGGGATATTTGTCCATTTCCCCTGTCTTTAGGTCAGCACACTAAAAGCCACTACATTTTTTTGGGTCTCTGTTGTACTGACAAGTGAACCACCTGCCCACCTATCCATCAATCCTTATCACTTGCATGATTTCCACCAAACACAACCACAACGTGATGTTACCACCACCATGCTCCACAGAAAGCATTACATTATGTTGTATTCTGGGTGGTGTGTTTACTTTTTGCCAAACACTGTGCTTGAATTTCAGTTCAAAAAGATACAATTTGGTTCATCTGACCACAAAAACATTGTTACATGGCATCAGAAGTTCAAACCTGTTAAAATAATCTTCTTTGCCTCATCCATAAGACCTTTAAAGGTGACACTGGTTTGTTGGTAGTGTAATTCCTGGTCATAAAAACTCCCAGCCTGTTTGGAGATGGACGGTCTGATTTAGAATTAGTAATGTTGAACCTGAACTGCACTCTGATAGTTATGGTCTCTGAAATCTTTTTGTTCGTGTGCAATTTATTGTGCTCCCTAGAAGCAAGAAACAATCCAAACATCCAGATAGATGTAGCTCTGATTCAGAACTGTCGTGAATGTCTGCATGTAGTGAACGAGGGTTGTATATGCTGGCTGCTGGAGCATGTTTCTGGGGACGTGGGTGTTGAGGAGCAATGTGGATTTCCAGGGGGATTCATCATGCAGACAAGCCTGAAATAGCTGAGCCCAGCCATGGATGAATACATTCGCTTGTTCATCAGTTTTTTCTATGCTGGAAGCTATAAATCTGACCATGTCAGTGTTTTTCTGCCCTCGTTCCCAAGCATTTGTTTATCTCTGCTTTTAAGATGATACAACGTGACGTCTCGATTACGCATCCAACCTGTAGGTGTCTCCGTCTGTTTCCAGCCACTTCTCCTAAGAAGGGATAATTAAAGTGGTTATTAATTCAATACATGATTTAAGCTGGTTGAGTGTGATACAGTTTACTGGAAGCACCAGTTCACAGTATAGGAAACCACACCTACTCTTTTGAACCTAAAGTAGTTCTGTATGGGTCTCGGGTTCTTTTTGCGATTAATAAATTTTTTGCCAATGATCCAGGTCTTGAATGGAACAGCCAACCATCCACAGACAACACCACTTCCACTGGGACTGGTGGAAGCTTAGCAGTTAAGGCACTTGACGATAGACCCCTGAACCTCTCACTATGCTTATAAACTACTACCCACTACACTATATTGAACGGAACTTTCTGCCCACATTACAAACACAGGATCTCTTTAACACTATTTATACTCACCACTCATTCTGTATACATGTTTATTCTCACCAGTTACACTTTGAACCACCTCTAGCCTGGAAACAAGATGAGATACGGTTGGGCATGGAGGCATACAGGTTCCAAACAGGTTGCAATCAGGCAGAGCTATTGCTGGGAAACCCTTGCTGTCTGTGGGTGAGCATTATCCTGCTGCAGTTGGAATCCCTGGCATGAGAGGATGTTCTGCCCATGTCACTGATCTAGTGTTCCTTGTATTACTAGGGGTAAGGGTTACTGACTGTAATATGCTATAGGTAGTATACTACAGGGGTGTGTAGTGAAGGCGCCACCTGTGCCTGGATTGTGTGCAATTAAACTGTGGAAGGTGCTCATGCTAGTCAAAAGATCAAGCAATCCTCTCTACTGGTGGTCTGTCTGGGCTGTCCGGTGCTTGTTCATTGCATGCACAGGCTGCCACAGAACCACTGTTCCAAACACCTCCTTACAGCTAGCTCAGAACAGCCTAGATATTGAAATTCATTAAAACAACCATCCTGCTTCTCCAAGAGGTACACTGCCCAAAGCTTCATTGCTGTACAAATTGTCAAAGCTCAGCTTTCAAAATGCCTTATGCACACTACTTTAGAGTGGGCTGAACGTGTTGCACACCTTATACAAGTAGTACCAATAACACATTTTAGTCTCAAATTAAAGGGCTTTATTGGACAGAAATGAACGTGATGGACGTAAGATGAGATACAACCAATATGTTGTTGTAATAGGTCTGTTGGAGAGCTGATGATTAGTTGTTAAATATTTTTTAAACTCTTAAGCTAGTAGGTAATGGCTACCTGTGAATCTGTATTTGCCCACATTTTGGCAAATAAACATGTTGAACAAGTTTGTACTCTTAGATCACGAGTTCTTTCAGTTGCTGAGTTTTGACTCCTCTGTGGGAAGCAGGTCATTAAGCGTTACGGTTGCTAAACTTTGAAACTCCCTCCCACAGAGTCTTTGTAGCATTTTGAAACATCCAAGTCCATTTCTGCCAGTGCTGCTGTGGTATGGACGGCCTTCCTGCTTTTTTTAAAGCTTAGCTAATGTTACTGGTCATATTTAATATCTTTTTGATTATATGAGCTTTCCAACTGTAAATGGCCTGAGAGCAGTGTGTCGTAAATAAAGCACAATTATAGTGGTTAAAGCCAGTATCTGAGAGCTTGGGTTGAAATCCTGGAATGACGTCTTTATATTTATATAATGTGGAAGCACTTATGCAAAAAATAAAGGCTATTTCATTAATGTTTGTGAGCAGTTTTTGTACAGGGGAACTGATTTTACCCACACACCCAATGACACAAACCACACAAGCCACCCAACCAACCATCCCACCCACATGTATCTCAGACCAAGAGTGGTTTCATAACGCATATATAAGCCCAGCTATAGAAGTATAAACCTTAAGGCAAATTTCCCTAACCCAAAGGAACAAATGTTGCATAGAATACATCAGAAGTTTCACTTAAGTAAGGGAAAATAGGGATTTACTGCAGTGACTGAGGTTTTGCTGTCATACAATTCCACTGTTTCCATGACAATGACTTATCAGCAGAAAAACCTTTACGGAACACAAAAGGTTAGGCAACAATAATAATAAAACATGAACTTCACCTAGTAAATATTGTCAACAACATTTACTAAAAACACTACATCACAACAGAATAAATCAAAATATCATTCACACAACAATAATGAGTCAAATTTAACGAACTTCATCTCCTAGTAATAAAATAATAATAAATCAACCTCAAGCAGTAAAAAAAAAAAAATATATATATATATCAACCATGTAATAATGACAAATCAATTTCACCTAGTAAAAAATAGTAATAATACATTAACAAAACATTATATAATAAAAATATAATGAAATATGTAAAAGAATTACTTTGTTTTCTTTTTATTTATTATCATCTTCAAACCTCCCCAAAACCTCCACATCGTCCATTTTTTAAGAGTTAAGATAACGTTTTGCGTTCCTTTGCTTTATGCAACACACTGGTTTTTAAGTGATTCTACACATAAGGAAACATTTAAGGGTTTATGAAGAGTTTCCTTAAAAAAGACCTTAGGTAACATTTAAAGCTTTTTCTCTTAATTTCAATTAATTTTCACAAGGTGTTATATTCAGCTGGGAACAGACCTCATCAGACTCTGCTCTTTCCAGCCACTACCCTCACACCAGACTGCTCTCAAATAGCAGACCCTCCCGACCAGTACTTACTGGGGAATGAATCTGTATAACCATTAGCCCTAGCCTTACCTCAGAAGAAGTGGTGTGAGAACAGAGTAGCTCACAGAGGTGATAGGCTGTGAGTTATAGAGCTGCAAAGGTTCTACCGTGAAGAATAAACTGCTTCAGTTCCTCTTGGTTGCTCAGTATTGCACTGGATGTCTCCATAATCCTTCACCACCTTAAAACCAACTCAAGGTTATTTATTTAACATTATATCAGCTTCAAGGGCTATATTCATAACAGGAACAAGATTACAGATGAACTCTTTACACACACACTTACATCAGGACAATTTAGGGACCAATTGACCTAACATCTTTGAAATATCTAAGGAGACCAGTGTACCTGGACAAAACTCGTGGCCCTGGAGAAGACGTACAAAGCCCATACAGACGGAGATCAGGATCGATCCAATCACAGCCTCATGTGCTGCCTGAATTTTGATGATGATTCAGTGTACTTATCATTTGCCACATATTATTTTAAGAAACCTTTTTTGGCGCAAAGTGGTGCAGCTGATCACGTGACATTCGTTATACATTCATAATCTCTGAAACGGGAAATAGTAGTAAGAAGTAAACTCATCTTAGTTTCAGGAACATGTGCTGCAAGTCAAGTATATCAAAAGATCTTTATCGACCAGCTACAAAATCACCCCAGGTTGTTATCTGGAACCCCTTGAGGGGGTGAAGCCAGGGAAATAACCCAAAGGAATAAATGTTGCATAGAATACATCAGAGGTTTCACTTAACTAAGGGAAAACAGTGATTTACTGCAGTGACTGAGGTTTTGTTGCCATACGATTCCACTGTTTCCATGACAATGACTTATCAGCAGAAAAAACGTTCACTGAACACAAAACGTTAAGCAACAATAATAAAAAAACGAACTTCGCCTAGTAAATATTGTTAACAACATGTACTAAAAATACTACAACATCACAGAGTAAATCAAAATATCATCCACATAATAATAATTATGATATTTAATCAAATTCAATGAACTTCAACTTACAAAATCACCCCAGGTCGTTATCTGGAACCGTTTGTGGGGGAGAAGCCAGGGAAATAAGTACACTGCTCACAAAATATAGGGGATATTTTACTCTGCTCATTTTGTATATCTAATACCCCACCACCCCATAGATCCCACTTACACTTTACTGGACGTGGGGTTCCATAACTGCACCACTTTTAAGTTGCAAGGGCCACCCTGGATGTGAAACTAAGCCCTCAGGAACCGGCCTGTTCAGGAGCTGACTCTGACCACTGGAGCTTCCACTAGAATATATCACCTTAGAAACTTCTGATTACCTCTTACTGCTTTGCTAGGTTTCTCATTACAGTAAGAACATGCATTTCTCTTATTAACTGAGTAGAAATGTATTTATTTCATGGAAACCACTGTGAAGCATGAGGGTATTTGCTCAAATGTGGAACATATCCTTTAAAAATGACTGTGTGTGAACGTAATATTAGTTCTAATTCGTTTTCTAAGATTTGTACTTTATTTCGTATTACATTTAGGGAATGATTACTTTATAGACACATCGTTTCACTTTTATACATTGAGCTAAGCCAGTAATGGCTGAACTACCCTTTCCAGGTTACGAGCTGATACAAATGGTACTGTTTACCATAGACCCTACAGTGTAGGGACCTGAACACGCAAACGTTTTCACTCCATTCGATGAAGCCCGTGAGTGATCGCACATCCATTCAACCACGGAATATCAATATCAGTCAGGTCACAGAACACACTGCTCCTGTGTTCATGATGGGACCCTCCAAAGTATGGAGTTCAGTTCAGATTCAGAAATGAGATCCTCGCAGATTCCATCCTCAAAGAATCTGCTCTGTGCTCGAGGCCGAGATGTCCAGCAGTCGCCAGGCAGCGTAGGGGTTAAACTCCTCCTGATCTCGACACAAAGCCCATACGTACATCATCCTGAGCACTTTGTCCTGAGGGACAGAAAACAACAAGGGTCAAACGTTTTTAAAACCCCCCTTTGGTCAAGCTTGCGAGGTTTGAAACCTGTTCTGGAAATCATTGGGCTAATCCTGGATGGGCACTGTTCCATCAGTAGGAGTCACTTTTGAAGTCTCGGCCTTAGACCCGTGTGAAACTCAATCAGGATGGACAGAGTAACCAAATATCGATCTCAAGTTACCAATCTAGCTTTAATTTAGCTTTTTAGTATCTTTTATTGTCACTATACCAAAGTACAATACAATTCTGCATGGCATCTCTCCAATAGAGTGATAGAACAACAACAAAATAATAATACTTTAAGTGTAGTGTAAAAAGTAACATTGTGCAGTATACAAGAATTTACATGCATGTTATAAATATTAAACGCTAGATAAACTAGAAAATGCAGCTCCCGGAGGAACTGTGGATGTGTGTTGCATCGGTGCCGTTGGTTCTGGCCTGGGCAGGTCTGAGACCCGGCCGA
>JAUZSU010134325.1:0-16279 GCA_034780255.1 Parotocinclus maculicauda
CGTTCTGTCCATGCGCGAGGAGCGTCGCTCATCTGCTGCCGCGCGCCTCTTCAGGTAAGTTACTTTTACTCTTTCTTAGTTCAGTAGAAGCGTTTAGGTACGAAACACACACACAAATGCGTCTTGTGTTATACTGCTGAGCGAGTGTGTCAAACTGAGGAACAGTTTGAAGGGGCTATTTGAAGCTCGGTGACAGCATGGTACTGACAGCCACCGACCGAGCTCCGTCATTCAGTTTTCAGACATGTGCGGGTTTATGAGGTTTATGAGGTTTATGATTATGAACATTTCCCCCTTATTCAGCTTTAGTGGACAGCCTAAAGAGTTCGACATATGATCAGGTGAACCTGAAGTCTAGACTTCACTCGGACTTTGCGTGTGTCTGAGTGTTGGAAATAGTTTATGCATATAGTTTTAAATAAAGGCTATATAATATATTATGTGAGTGCGAGCTGCATTGTTACATGGAAATATAATGTAATAATAGGTTATATAAGCCACTATTTCAAATGAAATGTGAGTGCATATAGTAATGAATTAAGAGTAGGGATGATTGTTAATGCTAATCTCTTACGAGCATCACCTTCGGTGAGACTGACCTCACTGTCCAGACCGGGGTGATTTTTCTGGAAGGATAAATCCAGAATATCCTTAAGGATACATTTTAAAGGAAGCATGGTGATATTTGAATTTGTCCATACTGATGATTAAATGCGTGGTGGGGAAAAAACGGTCGTCGATGCCTAATGGATTAAACTGTATTTTTGGTAGTCACGACTAGACAATTAAAGACTGAACTACTGAAGAGGGGCACGACTTAGTGTGCACAGTTCCACTGACTGCAATAACACGGGGGAATTAATCCAAATCCAGACAGTTGCCTGAGCAGACCAGATTTGAAATATTATACATTAAACTCATGTTTAATACTAATGTAGTATAGGCCTACATTAAGCTCATCACATCTCATATCCCTTTAGCATTTCTTAAATGGTATGTACATGAAACCCAATCTGATAGCAAAAATATGGGGACACACAGCATTCTGTAAAGTGTTACCCATACATTAAAAGCCACAATGGTTCCCTGAACTGAAGCTAAGGCTGAGGTTATTCAGGTTCCTAGAAAACCTTACATATTAGTAAATGTGTGGGTTTTGATGAAATTATTTTAAATCTGAACAATCTGTTCACTGATGGCAGAAAAAGTTGTTACTATCATACATAACCGAATGGACAAACATATGACACCTGTCCTATATATGTGGATATAACAAGGTCCGGTCAGCTGATGTGTGATGAAGCATGCTGACAGAGCATGTAACACATACTCCAGTGCCAACCAGCCCTTCACATGGATCATTTACGGTGAGTGTCCCAGAAAAGCCCTCAGCCCTTGCAACAGACAGAGTAGCATCAGTCAGTCCTAAAAGCCTAATAGAGTTTATATCAAAACAGTTATTATGATATTTACGGTGATGATGGTTATTATAATTGTGATGTTATTATTATTGTTGTTGTCATAATGATCATCATAATCATGTCTGTGTGTATGTTTTTCAGGTTCCAGTAATGAACGCTGACCAGGATTGGCCGTATATATGCACTGCTCCTGGATGCACTCAGGTGAGTTGCACCTGGGCACCTCTGATTAAAGCTGCTTATATGTCAGTTGCACATATGTAATTTCAAACAAAAATACTGCTTAAATGCTGCTTGCAACTTAATGCTAGTACCCATGTGTTTTACAATATAATGTTTGTATATTTACAGAACATATAGTTTTTGCTTGTTTGTTCTTAATTTGTTTTGCTGTCTTTAGAGTTTCCAAAGAGAAGATCACCTGATGATCCACAGACACAAACATGAAATGACCCTCAAATTTCCTTCCATCAAATGTGACAACACACTGTCAGGTAAGACACAAAAATGGACAGAAAATGAGACAGATAGAGAGTGTGAGAAAGAAGCAGATTTCCTACAAGTATAGTGGTGGCTTCAGGTTTTTAAAATACAGGAGGCTAATATCTTTGTTAATACATTGCTAACTGATCGTTTTATTAGGAAAACCTGCTCCCTTTCCATTTGTGTAAGTAGCTATGGATTACATCTGAAAGATGACAGACTGAAAGGCTTTGTAACCAAATAACCACTTGTTAAATTGTGGCGAGCAGAAAAGCACAAACTTTGAGGCCGATGGGCTACACCAGCAGAAGCTTTTAATTCTTGATCAGAAGTATTCATTTCTATCAGCCCAGAATAGAATTCTGAGACTCCGTGGACTCACCAAGTCAGATTTTATTTACATAGTTCTTTTTACAATGGAGCATTGTCTCAAAGCCACCAAATACCAGACAGACACCAGGGAGAACATGCAAACTCTACACAGTAAGAGCCCAGGGATCTCAGAGTTGTGAGGTAATAATAATAATAATAATAATAATAATAATAATAATAATAACTTTCTGTGTGGAGTCTGCATGACCTCCTCATGTCCGTGTGGATTTACTCTGGGTACTTTCTCCCACAGTCCAAAGACATGCACGCTAGGTCGTTCGGTCACTCTAAATTGGCATCGATTCGAGGGCATAATGGCCTGCCTACCTTGCCAGCAGGGTAGCATTAAATAATGGTTAAAACAATACTGTAGTGGTGGGACCAGTGACTTCTACTTTTTTTTAACAAGAACTACATTTTGAAATTTGAATATTAAAATAAGCGTCAAAATATTTGCTTTCAGTTACTAAGGTTGGGAATAGGTTATAGTTATAGCATTGAATATAACTTTTATATGTCTTATACAGTGGAAAAAATAATAAATTACTACTTCACTGCATCAATGGGAAAATGGATGGAGCCATGTACTAAATCCTGAGTGACAACCTCCTTCCATCCACCAGGACATTAAAAATGGATGGGTCTTCCAGCACGACAATGACCCAAAACATACAGCAAAGGAGTGTCTCAAAAAGGAGCACATTAAGGTCATGGAGTGGCCTAGCCAGTCTCCAGACCCTAATCTCATAGAAAACTTATGGGGAGAGCTGAAGGTCCGAGTTGCCAAGTGACAGCCTCAAAATCGTGATTTAGACATGATCTGCAGAGAGGAGTGGACCAAATTTTCTCCTGACGTGCGCAAACCTCATCATCAACTACAAAAAAAACCTCTTGACTGCTGTACTTGCCAACAAGGGGTTTGCCACCGAGTACTAAGTCTTGATTGCTAGAGGGATTAAATACTTATTTTTCTTTGAAAAATGCAAATAAAATTATAGATTTTATACAATGTAATTTTCTGTAATTTTCAATTTAATGATCTCTTACTGTTAAAATAAACCTACCCTTAAGTGGCCAAACTTACAAAATCAGAAATGGAAATTTATCTCCACTGTATATATATATATATATATATATAGTTTGTAAGGACCAAATGTCCATACAATTATAGGGAATCCAAGCCTTGTGATGACTGTTTTGATGATACTCAGTTCTATAATTGCTTTTTTTAAACAAACCCCGCAAAAACAAACAAAAAAAAATATATTCCTTAGATTACTGTAGGGATAGTTGCATTATGTCAAAAGTGCGTGTATGTATGTGTGTGTGTGGTCGTTTGTGTCTGTGTGTGTATGTGTACCTGATGACAGATCATGTTTTCAATCTTCTTTAATTATAAAGCCAGACAACGTCTGAATTCTCATATATGTAAACGCCACCTTGACCTCTGACCGTTAAGCTTTAAGCAAAGAGACTGGAACACTTACATCAAAAACAAAAGGAAGGTTTCACCTCTGACCTTTGAACCCATTGCGTACAGACAGTTTAGTCTAAAGGTTGACTTAAACAAGTATGAAAGGACAGTCTGACTTGTGTCAATGGCATAATAACAGTGAGAGAAAGAGCCTTATAATCATTTTCACTTAAGATCAGCTTAAGATCTTTTTAGAATACCTATACTAGGATGACGGGTCTTTTATATGTCACTTGTTGTGATTGTACTGTATTTATTAATAGCAATACTACATCACAAAAATTGCACCAAATGAGGGTGTTTAGTTATAAATAACTGCATAGATAAATAAGTGTTAAATAAGTGCAACTGCTCTTGTTGCCTGTTTCCAGGTGTGTTTCATTGAGTTTGGTCCCACAAAATAAGTTGAAATAAGTTTGATATATGTCCTCTATCCACAGATCAGACCCCAACACCAACACGCTTCCTGAGGAACTGTGAAGAGGTGGGTCTCTTCAGTGACCTAGAGCTCGATCAGGCCTCTGAAGAAGACGAAGACGAAGACGAAGAAGAAGAAGAAGAAGAAGAAGAAGAGAAAAACAACAAACTGGTAAGAAAGGTTTGAACAACATCCATACAAGTCCAACATTCAGTACATAGACAAGTGTTCAAAAGTTTCATGTGAAATCGTTTAACCATTAATCAATGTGTTGTATATAAGCTGTTTAATATAATAATAGGATTACTAGTTAATTTTAAGGTTAAATTAGAGTCTTGAATAGCGTGATTGTATTTTAAAAAGTCTAATCTTTGCAACATTTTTGTGGAAGCGTATCATGGGATGAAAAAATTAGCTTTGTTTGAAATTTAATCAGACTTCCTTCATTGTAATTGAGAAAAAAAGTGGTTTTGCTCTCTTTCTCCCAAACTTCCTGCAAATTACGATATCAAACAGATTAGTAATAGATACAAAAGTCTGTGCTAGAGTTTAAATATTATAAGTGTTTAAATATGAGCCAATATAAAATTACATAAAACAACTACATCAGTTTACAGCAAATATAAAATAAAGGAAAATATATAAAATAATACAATTGAAAACTATAAAAATATTTAATTAAAAATAAAACTGAAAGCAATCATTCAGACGAATACAATCAAAACTGAATTAACTGTATATAATGATTTAATTTATGAATCAAAATGAAAGTTTTAATAATACTCTTCTCTAGTAAAGGTATGCTCCACTAACATTAACATCCATTCAATCAACCTCTCTTTTTCTTCGTCTCAACGTCAACGTTCTTTTTAACAGCTGTGGAAATCTGCCTTATATAATATATAGCTTATTCACAGCAAATGAATGACAGAAAACTAGTATGAGCAAACACTTGCGACAGCTGCTACCAGAACAGAGAGTCTTGAAAGACAGATAAATACATGGTATCATTGTACTTTCTTTTTCACGTTTACATTTGGGAAGTGTTTCAAGATACAAATATAAGAATTACTGTATTGTGCATTAGTGTACTGTACTAAATGTTATCATATTTTGTTGTAATTAATAATATATTTAAAATAATACAATATGTGCAAATTGTCAAAACAACTATGCGACAATTATAATGTTTTTAACAAAATATTCTTTATGTACACAATTATAGCTCCAGCAAAAACTTACATATTGATGTTATGTTGCAATATTTCCCATTTAAACAATCAATCAAACATAATTTTTGATTAACTATATTTACGGCATTTATCAGACGCCCTTGTCCAGAGCAACTTACAACTTATGCAATCTTACAATCCAAGCAATTGTGGGTTAAGGGCCTTGCTCAAGGACCCAACTGTGACAGCTTGGCAGAGGTGGGATATGAACCTTGGACCTTCTGGTCCAGAGGCCAGTACCTTAACCGCTAGGCTACCACAGTCCCACAGTTCCAACTATTAACAGGACTATGCATCCTACAACGTTCAGTGTGAAATGGCAGTGATTAATCTAATTAAAAGGCAGAAGCAGGAACATGTGTCTAAGCATTCATTCAAACTTCACCATAGAGTCTTTAAATTTTTTATAGAACTTTGCAGTGCAGGGTTCATTGGGTACAAGGCAAAATGAGTGCCATGAGTTCCAGCAGCAGCAGCAGCAGCGGCCGCAATGTGCTCTGGCTCAGCTCCATGAAAGCCATCTCCACACTCCCCCCTCTCATGCTTCATCTCACTGCTCTGTGGCACGAAACACCACCCACTGCACCACCAGCACACAGTAAGTAACAGCACTTTACCAAACACACCCAAACAATACATGTGCATTTATTTGTTTCAGCATTCATAATGTCCTTCTGTGCCTTTATCACTGACTAAAGGTCAGCACCTGCCTGCCTCCATAGCCAGAAGAGACTTCCTGCAGCTTGTGCAATGCAAGACCCCTGCACTATGCATGTGAGTATTTCTGAATGCAGGCCAACATTTGATTTGTTATACACATTACAAATATCATTAAAAGATGGGGAACATGGTCTCACAACCACAAAATTGTCTGGTCGCACCCAGAGGATGGCTGCCCCATTTGAACTTGGTTCCTCTCAAATTTTATTTCTGTGCATCTCAGGGAATATTAATGTGCTGCCCTGGGTCTGGCTGCCAATTTGTGGTTTAGATTCTGATATTTATAAAGATGTAACAATGTCTGCTATAGGATTGGTTGTGCTTTCACAGCTGTGGAGAATGGAAATTCGTATTGTAATATAGTTATTTTATTATAATTTTACATGAAACGAAATAAACTTTTACAAATGGTTATGTTCACTTTTTTCAGCAGCAGACATTAGAATTAAGTTAGGAGACATGAGAAGTAAGTTATCAGATCTGAGAACTGTTATTGAGAGCTCTGCTAAAACTCAGCTGGAGACACGAGGGATTTTTTAAGCCTTTTTGAAGCCCCCTGAGGAACAGGAGACTTGAGTAAATTTCCCATTTTTTTCCATTTGATCTCACTGTTGTCTAGGGTATATTTTAGAGACATTAAGGAGATCAACTTTGTGACTTTCTTAATTTATGGGTGTTGATAAAACTGCTATATAAACACAACTGAATTATACTAAACTGAGAGACAGCAGATAATGCATGCACAAGATATTACACAAGGAAAGACGTGAATTCATTAATATGCAGCCACAGACAGTGGAGCCAATAAGAATGTCCCCTAAACCACAATATTATGCTGACATCATTGAAAGTAAAGACTCTGAAGCTTTTGAAACGATGTTGAATTTTTCCCCAGGAAATAATAGATATTTGCTGAGTATTCACTGCCCCAACCATTGTCTGGAAAAAAATGCATTCAAATAGACACTGTAATGTAATTAAAACATAATGGTCAAGAATTTGTGTCTCTTTAGGAGCATTTTTGTATGTGAGTTTAAAATCAGCACCACACATATAGAAATCATACAACAATGTGTACAACAAAAATGCATGTGAAGTAGCATACTGTTTTTAAGTTTCTTTTGCATGTGCTAATCTTACTTGACATCGATAAAATCATTCACATTGCTATATTCATGTGTTGACAGATAAACACACAGTTAACAATGGATCCCAGCATGATTGGCATACCAAGGTCTACTCACTCTGGATCATGTCCTACACCCCAGGTACAGCAACCTGCAACATTAAAAAAACATGCTGAAATTTATATAGGATATCTAGTATTGTGTGTATGAATGGCAGTGGGAGATTCTTTCATACAGATAATTTATACCAATATCCAAGCTGTTACTCAGTATAGACAGAATAATAAATGACTGGTGTACACTGGAGCAGCACTGCAACTGTCAGCAGTGTCCCCTCACAACTTCTGAGACCTTGCTTTGATTTGCTGCTACCTGTGAGGACTTTGTATGTTTTGTCTGTTAGTTCTGACCTCACAATAAGAATGGTTGAGAAGAGTTCTTACTGTGATGATATTTGTATTAACACCACACCTTTTTTTTACACTGAAAGGGTATCGCTGACACCTTGCCAAGTAGCCACAAGCTTTGTGGACAAATATAACACAATAACGCAGTTACCCTAATAAATTATATCGCTTAATTTATAACTAATGTCAATGTTAGTTTTAGCCCTCTTTTCCTTTAATCTTTGCGTATTTTCATTCACTTAGCTACCATTCCATGGTAGTGTATAAACCTTTTATACTTCTTCTTACTTCTTCACTGCCACTCAGGGTACTCTCCGATTCATAGTCTGTTAGTAATGTATGTTTTTAAAAACATTTCCCACAAGTAAACATAAATAAGAACATTATGCTTAATGATAAAAAAGTTTCCATAAATCAATGACCCTTACGAATGTATTTGCTTAGGGAAAGAAGCGCCATCTAGCGACCATTATGTGTCAATAACAGCAGTTTCTTATCTGAAGACTAAGTGGTCTTTTGAGACATTTTAAGCAGCATACTGTAGGTAAATCCAACACGGCGCTAGTAGTAGGAATTCTCAAATGACCGGCGCTCGAAATTTCTAGGTAAATTTAGGCCAAACTGACCCGGTTCTTTGAGTGGTGAGGCAAGGTTGGGATTTGTTACCGTTGGCGGAAAGTATTGTTGGCATGAAATCGCATTTAGTATTAAATTTGGGCTTATTTTATACATTTTGTTGTTTAAAATGCAATATGATTATCAACTTCCAGTCAGCACTGGTGTTGCTGATAGCAAACACTACATTACTTAATCAAGTATTGGGTAGCAGTTGATTAATAAATTTGATTGAAGTAAAATTTCATAACTTGCCAACCAACTCTACAAATCAGAATCAAAATACGTTATTGATCCCAAAAGGAAATTTCGCTTGTTACATTTACGCCCCTTTACACAAATAATAAACATTCTAATGATTAAAATAAAGATGAATTTAGATAAAAGAAAATTTACAATATTTACACTGGGGTACAATAAAAGTAAAAATACAGCAAATCTAGCTATACCTAAATTGAAACCTATTAACCAATCTTTCTGAAAAATATGAGAAGACATTTCTCTATATATGAATAAATTATCAACTTTGCAGCTATTATAAAAAGACTGTCAGTGAAACTAATATTAAGGTAAAGCTAAAATCAGCACTGATAACTGCATTATTAATAACAAAATAACCTGCTGTTTGAAAATATGTTTCAATAACATTATAGTGCAACTGCATCCACTGAATACTCATTATAGATTATAGCAGCAATGTGGGCTGCACTCGTAACATTATATAGTGTGTAAAATAATAAAGGCACCACTGGTGTTGTACTACTAAATACATACTCTATATCTGCCCATTACTGTTTGCGACCGATCACACTTGAAACCGTCTGATTCCGGTCACCGAATGATCTCAATTCTGTGCTGGCCAAAGAGAGCTACAGTTGAGATCCGTGAGCAAGTGTGCTGTTATTTAGCTTACAGCCATGTCTTTAGCATTCAAATTCTTTACAGTGAGTGATCGCTGTTTGCAGTATGCATGACGACAGCTAAGCAGTGGAGGGAGCACACTCAGAACAATAATAATATATTTAAAACAGCATAATCTCTGAATATATGGAATTTGACAAAGCTGAAGCTAACTCTGCTGAGAGTGCAGAGCCAGATTTAAGGTAGCTTCTGCTACTATCTTTTTTTCAAATGTAGAAGTTTAGATTAAAAGAAAAGTTAAACAAAAGATATCTGTATCCTGTCATTAACAATTATTGGACTGCAAATTTTTTGTCAGTGCATATCCAGTACACAATATTGTATACATACTACTGTATTATAGTGTACACCTATGGTTATTTGTCTAGTCAGAAGTCTTTAATGTTTCTTATGCAATTTGGGTAGAACATTTTGACATTGCTGGGACTTTGAACTTATAACCTCAAGGACAATATCCCCCTGTTTTAAAGCCATACCCACTTCAACCAAACCAGACAACATAGTATTTGAATAAACAAAGCAGCTTCTCCAGACAGCAAGACTGCCTTTCACACCAGGACCTTGTACGTTTCAAGCAATGGACACATATATAGACATATAAACATGCTCAAAGAAAGGAGAGTATAGAATTACAAATGTTTTAACCTGGTTAGCATCTAACAGACATTGTGAAATATGTGTTTGTGCCTGTGTTGTGTGTGCTTGAATGTATCATGTCATGTCAGTTTCAACTTCCGCTGACATAAAACACACATCTTTCCCAAGCCATTTGAACTGAACTCACTAATCTGTAACGCGAAGGCCATCTTAGTCTTAAGGTTTATGAAAGATATGCATGATATTATATGGATGATATGGATGATTTCGCAAGTTTTTGCGGAACTCGATCTGCACATGCGTATGTACGTGTGGTATAGTTAACATATACATATACTTGTATTTGATGAACCTTTACATTAAAAAATCACAAAATTTATTAAAAATATATTAAAAATAATAATTCTAACAATAAAAGAATGTTATAAATCATAAAATATTACGATTTACAGTAAATAGCGTATTTACTCAGCGCATAAATACGCACCAAAAACGAGAAGTAAGACTAGAGCATCGGCCTGAGTCGCTATACTTGCTGCGGTGTTGTGTTTGCTGTTTGTTTCATTATAGACTGAATTCATTCCAGCCCTACGATGCCACCCAAACGTTCTTCAAGTTCTATGGCTAAAATAGTGTATAAATATTTCAATAAATATAGCGTCCCTACTTTGCGGATTAAAAAACATAGTTCAGTCACGAAAATGAATTACAGTGTTCCCTCGTTTATAACGGGGGTTATGTTAACACTGTAATTCATTTTAGTGACTTAACTAAATTTAAAACTAAATTTAAATTAATGTAGATTTAATTAATAAAGGGATGATTTACAATGCTATATAGTTTTCACTGAGCGATCGTGAACTTGCCTCTTATAACCTCTTTTTGTCTAAATACTTTTCGTGTTACTTAATGCCTGATATATTAAATGTTTTGTTTTTTTTACAACAGTTTCCAATTACTGTAGACTTCTTGGAATAGCTATTGTCATGAGAATGATTTCGCAAGTTTTTTAATGTGTTATAATGTAGGTACCACTTTTAGATATCAGAAATTTTCCATTTCAACTGTTACGTTTTAACATAGATTTGACATGAAAGTGCATTTTTTGGAGTTGTGCATTTCTGCTGTAGCTTGGAATACTTATCTGTCTCTTCAGTTAGCGCCTCTAATTCTTCCATTTCTGAATATATTTGAGACCCAAATTGCCATAGAAATAGAAAACAAGTAACACACAACAGATCTCGTGTAGATTTTACATCACGTTTACTTTAAGATACAGTATCAATGTAAATCCACTGCAAAATTATGTGACGGCATCATGGCAAATTTGTCCTCTGTTCTGTTCTTTTCCTTTAGAGATCAAAGGCCATACCATGTCACACACACCCCATGAGTACCAATGGTATTCAAAACCCCATAAGTCACATGATGGAGATGATGTCATCACCACCCCACTCAAGAGGTGGGCTACCGCTGACACATCTACCAACACCACCTCATCATTTGTACCAACAGCACTGCCCCAGCCAATCACAGCAAAGGCACCCCCTGCATCAACCACGTCATGAGCAGCCATCTCAAAGCTGTGTCCACCATTCACCCCCTGCACACCATTGCCAAGGACCTGCCCATCAACCGGCCAATCCCATGCCACATCAACCTACCCCTGCACAGGTAGCAATCATAATAAAAGCTTAATTTTTGTCTGGTTTGACTATCCATACATAAGTACATTTGATTTATTAAATTTGTCTTTTTAGATATCTCCAGTTCCCAAAAACACAGCGTGTGCACAATCCCCTCCCCAGATGAGTGTAGGGAAACGCAGACGGACAGCAGATGAAGACCCTGATGAACGCAGACGGAAGTTTCTTGAAAGGAACAGGGCAGCAGCTTCACGGTGCAGACAGAAGAGAAAAGTCTGGGTGACATCACTGGAAAAGAAAGCAGAGGAACTTACACACACAAACCTGCAGCTACAGGTACATAAACACACAATAAATATACCATTCATAACCTATTATGGACTTAAACAGCTAGCAGTGGTGTTTCTGAATAAAATGTGCCGTGTTCTGGTAGTTATTTCTGTTTTTATAACTGTTTTGCATCAGAACGAAGTGACACTACTCAAGTCAGAGGTCATTCAGCTCAAGCAGCTCCTGCTGGCACATAAAGAGTGTCCTGTCACTGTGAGACAACGAGAAACACAAGGTGGGTAGTGGCCAGGCCATTTATTACACTTTTATTGTACTAATCATTTCAACCAAACAGTTTAAGTTCTAACGTACTTTATTTAAATAAACATAACAGTACTGCCAAACCTAAGTTTGAAAGTGATATAAGTGCAGACATTATTGCTGTCATTCTGAAGTGACACCCAACCCTGAATTCTTAGTCATGTGCAGCAGACTCTATACTGCTCACAAAAATTAGGGAATATTTTCAAATGAAATATCCCCTAATTATTGTGAGCAGTGTATTTTGGCCTAATTTATGCTGATCATTAATATCAGTAACAATACTTTATGTATATATAAATTATTTCCATGTCTTACTAACTCACCACATTTACCATCTTATTTAACCTGTTATACAAAACAACATACAATCCAACACCCTCAGTACCTTAACCTTCTGGTCAATTATCTGGTACATTAACCACTGCCTCTCTCCCATGTTCAAATCTACTGTATTAGGTCCACTATACTCCTCCACTGTTAGATTGCTTACTTTATTAACAATCCTGTTATATAAATATGTACCTTACAAAAGCTAACACAGAGTATCAGTTTTTATACTTACCGGTTGTCCTTGTATGCCTCCAATTACACATTAAATAATATAGTGTCATCGGACACCACTGATACAAGTCTCTCAATCTGCACAATGTGCCCCAACATCACTAATATCAGCCTTTTAGCGTTTGTGCACAGGATCTCTGACGTAACTGCAATAGGTGTTTATTGCTAAATAGTCTGCTATGTCTTCACAAACATCCGCTTTATTATTGCACAGGATGCAAAGACGCCACTAATCAATGTCTTTTTTTGTACAAGGTATGATGACAGGTAATTTCAGAATCCTTATGGCACAGGATACACTGGCACATACTAATAGCTTCCCTTGTTGCACGGGATGCTATAAAACCAGCTCAAGTGGCTCAGTGGTAATAGCCAACTGCTGGAAATGCCAGTCTGTATTCATAATGTAAACAAAATGTAAACACAATGCAGCTCATACTTGGGTTGCATATGCAGTGAAGCTACTGCCAATTGTTTGTCCTATTTGTATCAGCCCGGGACACATTGCACAACCCCCAGATGAGCATGGAGTTGTCATGTGTGTCCAAAATAAGACATGGACCCATTTTTAATAGATAATTTGACTTTCCTTGTGTTTCTTTACAGTTGGCAGTCCAGCAAGGAGTCCCATCCAGACACACGCCATCCAACACAAGAACATCTCAACATCCAGCACCATGACTGCACACACGCACTTTACCTCACACTCACATCCTTCTACCTAAGTGCGGTTTGAATACATTATTTTTTCAACAAGCCACCAGGATATGTCAGAAAATCTACATGTGGTATACAGTGGGTACAGAAAGTATTTAAACCCCATTTTTAAAACATTTTTTTCACTCTTTGTTTCATTGCAGCCATTTGTATCATTAATGTACACTCAGCATCCCATCTTGACAGAAAAACACAGACGTAGAAACACAGATCTGGCCAAGGTTACAAAAACAATTCTGCAGCACTCAAGGTTCCTAAGAGCACAGTGGCCTACATAATCCTTAAATGGAAGAAGTTTGGGATGACCAGAACTATTCCTAGGCCTGGCCATCCAGCCAAACTAAGCAATTGTGGGAGAAGAACCTTGGTGAGAGAGGTAGAGATAAACCCAAAGATCACTGTGGCTGAGCTCCATAGATGCTGTAGGGAGATAGGAGAAAGTTCCACAAAAACTATCACTGCATTCCTTCACCAGTCAGGGTTTTATGGCAGACTGGCCCAACAGAAGCCTCTCCTCAGTGCAAAACATATGAAAGCCTGCATAGTTTGCCAAAAATTACATGAACGACTCCCAGACTATGAGAAATAAGATTCTCTGGTCTGATGAGACGAAGGTTGAACTTTTTGGCGTTAATTCTAAGCGGTATGTGTGGAGAAAACCAGTCACTGCTCATCACCTGCCCTATACAATCCCAACAGTGAAACATGGTGGTGGCAGCATCATGCTATGGGGGTGTTTTTCAGCTGCAGGGACAGGACGACTGGTTGCAATTTAAGAAAAAATGAATGCGACCAAGTACAGACATATCCTGGAATAAAACCTCAGACTGGGCCGAAGATTTACCTCCCAACATTTCAATGATCCTAAGCACACAGCTAAAATAACAAAGCAGTGGCTTCGGAACAACTCTGTAACCATTCTTGACTGGCCCAGCCAGAGCCCTGACCAACTGAGCATCTCTGGAGAGACCTGAAAATGGCTGTCTACCAGCGTTCGCCATCCAATCTGACAGAACTGAAGAGAATCTGGAAGGAAGAATGTCAGAGAATCCCCAAATCAAGGTGTGAAAAACGTGTTGCATTATTCCCACGAAGATCGGCTGTACAAGCTCAAAAGCTTCTACTCAATACTGAGTAAAAGGTCTGAATACTTATGACTCATTGTGTGATAATTCAGTTTTTTTTTTTTATAAATTTGCTAAATATTCTACATGTCTTTTTTCTGTCAAGATGTTATGGTGAGTGTATATTAATGAGAAATAAAATGAACTTTTTTTTTTCGATTTTCGCAAGTGGCTGCAATGAAACAAAGTGTGATAAATTTAAAGGAGTCTGAATACTTTTCGTACCTGCTGTATATCCGTCCATCCATTCATTATCTTCCACTTAATCCACACGGAGTCGCGGGCCAGCCAGTGCCCACTTGGCTACTCTGGGCGCAAGGGCAGGAACACCCCTAGATGGGGTGCCAATACATCGTAGGGCACACACACATTCACACACTAATGGCCACTTTAGAGACATCAATTAACCTTACGCATGTCTTTGGGAGGAAACTGAGTACCTAGAGTAATCTCACATAGACACGTGGAGGACATGTAGACTCCACACAGAAAGCACCCAGGCCGCTTCACCCTGGGATTGAACCAATGATCTTTATGCTGTGAGGCAGCAGGACTACAAACCGAGCCATGTGCTGCCGTGTTATATATGTATATTATCATATTCTGAATAGTAAGTTTCACGCGACTACTAATTTTTTGTATTGATTTATTTTTCTGAAACTGTTGTTGTTGTTGTTGTTGTTGTTGTTCTTTGAATTGAATTGAATTGACTTGAGACAGCAATGCTTGACTGAAAAAACGAGGCTGACCCAGCAAGTGGAGACGACCATGTAAGTGAGCAAGCTTATGGCATTGACCACTTGACTCTGTATTCTGGTCTTTTTTCCTTTTCCTCAGGTGAGTGATTGGTGGGAGGAATACGTTTACCTGCGAGGACGGAACCCCATCATGGTCAACAGCAACTACTATGGAATGGTACTGTAATCCTTAAGAGTACTAAAGTAATGATGTATGCTGTCTGATTTAAACAGTTCTTATATCAGAGCACATTTCCTCCCCTCTGATTGTGTGTCTGTGTATTGGTTCCTTTCTGTAATTCATTTGATGTAGGACTTCCTGTACGTGACCCCGACGACCAATCAGGCAGCGCGGGCAGGAAACACCATCACAGCTCTGCTGCTGTACCGCCGCAAACTGAACCGAGAGGAGCTCAAACCTGTATGTTTTGCCTCTTCGCTCTTTCTGTAGGAAGCAATTAAGTTTACATGAGAAACTTTATGCGGTCTATGAATTCAGACGAGCGTTTAGCTGGGATTTCCATAAATAAGATTTCTATGGTGTATCTCCTTGTGTCGTAGAGTCGCATTCCTGGCACAGTCATCCCTCTGTGTGCAGCCCAGTGTGAGCGCATGTTCAACACAACACGCACCCCGGGAGAGAAGCTGGGTAAGATAAACACACTGACGCACACATTCTTAGTATTTTAATCTTTACAAAGACGTATCATTAAGTTATATTACTGGAGATAATTCACATATTCACAATTCTTCACCTAATCCACCTAATGTCAGTAACCAAAACAGAAACGGCTTCTTTATTAGCTTGTTTTTTCATGGATATTTTTTACAAGGGTAAAACTTTTTACAAGATTTTCTTACACTCCTGTGAATGTAGAGTCCCCACAACAATATATAAACTTCACCTAACACACACACACACCCTAGGTGTGGAAAATTCAGACAAAATCCTTAATAGTGTATTTATTGAAGCAACTGTACAGTGGGTATGTAAAGTATTCAGAGCCCTTCGAATTGATCACTCTTTGTTTCATTACAGCCATTTGCTAAAATCAAAAAAGTTCATTTTATTTCTCATTAATGTACACTTAGCATCCCATCTTGACAGAAAAA
>JAUZSU010134336.1:0-16279 GCA_034780255.1 Parotocinclus maculicauda
AGCGGAATTTTGGTCCAAATAAGAGAATAACATTACACGTATATAATAGGATTTGTTTCGGTACTTTAGGATTTGGTCCGAATAAGTGTCAGTCCATTCCGGTTAATGGGACCAATTTATCATTCTGCTCAATTCTTATTTCTCAAATTCTTGATTCTTAAAGATTTCGGAAAGATTTCAGACACGCCCACCATGCGCTTGGGCTATTCAAGAAATATTGTCCCATCTGGGGTAGTTCCTGCACCCTGTGCTGCAAACAGGAACATGAGAAAAGGTAACGGTAAAATAAGAAACCAAGAATGCTTATAGAATACAAAATCAGAGTGAAGCAGAAACTGTAAGCCAGCATACTGGAATGACATGAGCTACTTTGAATAAATAATAAAAAATAATGTTTATTTCAGAATATTAGTTTTATTAGACACAATTTTTCACAGCTTTGTGATTGGGAGACCTAATTACAGGCAAATTACAGAATAAACAATTACATGTTCCATCAATTATGGTCTGCAATTGCTACGGATTATTGCTACTTTATTTATTGAGCCGTTGAAAATATATTATCCATAAAGCGTATCAGGTAGTTCTCATAATTTACACTGCAGGAAGTAAATCAAACGCACAAGTACATGTACAAGAATAGTTTACAGTCTGTTGTTTTATCCTCATAAGAAAACTAAAACCATTCTTTGATTATTATGGGATCTGTACAAATATACAGTGTTACTACTCACACACAGCACTGCTCAATTTCACGTACCAACCACCATGAATACACTGCTCCCAAAAATGAGGGGAGACCTCAAAATGAATATGAAGCGACAAAAAAGTGATCAATTAAATGTGATCATCAAGAAATCAAATGAGAAGATTTAAACACAGTTATGGTGATTAAGTAATAAGTGATATAATCATGGGGTGAATTAAACAGGAGCATGTTAAACTGGACCAGGGTGCCCCCATATTGTGTTCAGTGGGGTGTATGGTCACCCAAGAGGGTCAAAACAGACTGACAGTGATGGGGCATGGACAGATCAGATTATCCAGTAGATCTTCTGGATCTTCTTCATATTCATTTTTAAATCTCCCCTTATCTTTGTGAGCTGTGTTTATTAAATAATCTTTTCTTTACATGTAATAAATGTTTTATAATATATAACTCACTGAACTATTAGCCATGAATCGACATCAAACTGCCTTCCTACCTTTAGTGATGAGAACTGATCTGCTGCTTTCTGTCTCCGTTGTTTCTCAGGTTCCTTCATCCTTCTCATCGGCTCAGATTTAAATCATTTATTATCATTTGTGAAAAGTTAACGGAGCGTTTTATGGTCAGGCTCTGGGTTACAAACTCTGTGAGCTTGAAATAAATTGAAACCTCGTATTGAGCGTAAATCAAGTCCTTCAGCAGATCAACCGTAAAAATGCCAGAATCATTTCGACCATTTCATCCAGAGACGTTAGACATAAATATAAAAAAACACTATACGTTACTAAAAATAATCAAAACTTTCAGTTTTGGCCAGGAATTTTTATTCCGGTGCATCGCTAGGCTTTGTCTGGCTAACTATCGCTAAACTCTTTCACAAGGAACATCAAGCGAATCTGTAAATCTGGGTCTGTTTTACATTACGTGTATTATATAATATTATTTAATTCAAGTATTTATTAAATCGTTCTTACAAAAAACCTTAATGTTCACCCTGTGTGACCCCCGGTGCGAGATGCTCACTCACCGCGCTCCTCATAACCACCAGACCAGGTTTTACTTTCAGAATACCCAGCTGACAGGAACCCACTGGTGCTCGGTGCTCAGTCGCTCCAGCGCCGCTTTCAGGCTACGATACGCTCCGTCCAGGTTGTCGTTGACGATGGTGAGGTCGAAGTAGTGACCGTAAGCCCTGTGGATCCTCTCGCTCTCTTCCACCGTCCTCTTGAGCTCACAGTCCTGCTCGTACGTAAACAGAAACATTTCTAGATAAGCATTAAATAGGCGGGTCCATGATACGGACGATCTGGAATTGGGCAGCTCTGCTGAAGAGCATTTTACAGAACGTACCGTGAGCTGTTTGGTGATGATGCCGGCCTCGATAGCCGATCTGTTCATGTCCTTGAGAACTTCAAAATCGGGAGCTTCGATGAACACGACGTAGGGCAGAAACTCGGCGGTCCGCAGCACTTTGAGGGCCTGCGCAGACAGACCAGGTCCATTATGGACCTCGTTAACACCTGGATGGACCGACGACCTTAATCTCAGACACAGATTTGTTTAGAGATTACTTTAAGATTTGCATCTCCTGGATTGGATGAGAGGATGTCTCACTGCCACAGTAACCTCCTGTTGGTTGTTCAAGTTGCCAACGAAGACGGTAGATTTATGTTTACATTTAGCAGATGCCCTTTTCCAGAAAGGCTTACAAGCTTACAAATTTTAGTCCAAGCAGCCCAGAATTATTTGGCTTGCTTAATGGCCAAATGTAGCTTGGCAGCTTCTGATCACTAGACCAGTAACACTGTAGCCTACAGAAGTAGTGAGCATGTCTGTGCTTCCTACTGAGTAAACAAAGCAAAATGTACACTAGCACTCACTGACCTAAAGCCCTGTTCCCTGCAAAGAAGGGTCAGTATGTGCCAGAGGATTTACACTGCTCAGAAAAAATATTTCATTATGGGATATTTCCTTTTAAAAAAATCCCCTCATTTTTGTGAGCAGTATAAACTTGGACAAAAGAGAACATTTTGGACAAGCTCACCTGCTGTCTTCCTGCATATCTAAAGTACAATATTATAAACACAATATTACAGACAGCGCTAGTCCTGACCCAATGCACCTGTCATTCTTTAAAGACTCGGCACCTGTGGGTTGACGTCCAGAATGCAGATCTTCCCAGACTCAATCACTTCGTGGATGGAGTTAATCTTGGTGCCGTACAAGTTGCCGTCGTACTCTCCGTGCTCCAGGAAACGGCCGCACTTGATGTCTGTCTCCATCTCCCCGCGTGACATGAACAGATACATCTGCCCCTCCTTCTCGTCCGCCTTAGGCTTGCGAGACGTGTCTGTGGGTCCAAAGAAAGTTGCGGTTATGGAAATCCTCCACTCGAGCGGATCCACAGTAGATCTTTTGACATGGTGTTATTTTAGCTTCAGTAAAACACCCGTATCACTGAGATTACAATGTAAAGCGGTGTGGATTACAGGGTGTGGTCGTGCCGTAGCGATGAGGTTGCGACATCAGCAGTTTGTTCTTTAGGCTGCGCCGCCCGACTCCCTGGGCACCGATCAAAACCAGGGTCTTCCTCCGGAACGGCGGCACCTTTGCCACTTCCTCGTAGATCAGCAGCTCGTGTCGGTCAAACTCTGCAAGATTGGAGGAATGAAAAGTCTTAAGAGTCCTTGATTGCCCGGGCTCTAGTCGTGTTGTGTCAGGAACTTGGCGTCGCACACTCGCAATTATTATGTGGGACCAATCAGGTTCATTTTGAGAGGTGGAGGGAAACTGGAACACTGGGAGAACAAAATTCCAAACACACAGTTTGGCGAGATCTGAACCCAGAACGCAGCTGTGGGGTATCAAGTCTGTCTGCTGTACGAGCTAATATTCATTTAATTTACATAGCAGCTTTACAGAAATGCCTTTCGAACAAACAATAAAAGCTAAACTAAGCAAATGTAAAACACCAAACTCAAGTCACCTGACTTAAGTGTGAAATATTAATTAAAGTGAACTTAATATTTAGAAGCACACAAAGAGTAAACAAGTATTCGGACTGGGAGACGCTGGAGATGGTGAAAGCTGTTACAGAAAATGAGAGAGAAATAATAGGATGTGTGGCGTTACCTGCGTTCTTGGTGGTCACATACATCATTCTCTTCTTCTTCCTCCCCCCAATGCCTGCACACAGAGGTCCTGCAGACATCAGCCCACAGCCAGGTAACACAGAATAACAAACGTGCTACAGGAACACTTTCGTATCGGCCTGAATGTATCTGCCACTAGGGGGTGAAGTTTTCAGCAGTTCCATGATGCAGGACAAGGATGGAGCAGCAGGGTGATCCGGTTCTAAATCTAGATCCAGTGTTAACAGGACAGGAACGAGGTCTTTTAGGCGTTTCAGTAAATCCACGGCATGCACGCTCGTACCTGAGGTGTTGAGCTCCAGGTCTCGCTTAACAAAGGCTTTCCTCTTCTCCTCCAGCAGCTGGCTGGGGATGAGACCCGCACTGCCACCCTCCAGGTGGCACGCCTGCAGATGCAGAGATTAGAACAAATGCAGGTCAGCTTTAGGGGGGAATGGGGTATTGGGTGCCTCCAGAGAGAAGGAAAGCTGTGATGGCAATACGGTGTGCCACAATATTTTAGAGACGGATTAATTGATTGAGATTAGATACAAGATACAAAAGCTTAATGATTAATAAATTGGAATCTTTTTTATGTATGAGCACTAAATCGCAGTTGAAATACCATTAAAAAAACAAACACCAACGTAAAGAAATTCGGGTTTTAATTGGATGGCTTGCATTAGCAGAGACAACACACCTGCCACCAGTTGGGGTCGTCCTGATTGAAGATCTGTAGGATTTCTCCACTGTGGAACCGGAGTCCAGCTTCTTTACAGGGGATCAGGTTATCGTGAGTGGGGTCGTAATCAAAGTGGCACTTCACATAGGCCTGATTACACACACACACACACACACACACACAATCATTACTCACAGTGTAACCCAACCTAAGACATGGCCAGAGACTGATGTCTCTCCATCCATCCATTATCTTCCATTTAATCCACACGGGGTCGCGTGCCAGCTGGTGCCCACCTGGCAACTCTGGATGCAAGGGCAGGAACAACCCTAGACGGGGCTCCAATCCATCGTAGGGTACACACACACACACACACACACACACACACAGAGTCCCACACTATGGGCAGCTTTAGAGACACCAATTAACCTAACACGCATGTCTTTGGACTGTGGAAGGAAACCAGAGTACCCGGAGTAAACCCACGCAGATACGAGGAGGACATGCAGACTCCACTCTGGGATTGAACCTGGTGCTTTCCACCGAGCCCCCTTGCTGCCCACGATGTATCCCCCTTTTTAAATAATTCATATATATTCATTGCGTGCTGTGACGCAAACTGTAAATCTGCCATGGAGCAGACGTCTCGTTTCGGTTCGTACTAAGGACGCTCTGCTACTCTGTTTAGGCAGCTCTGTGAAATCGAAAAAATCGTCACGTGCTCAGCTTTTAGCAGCAACGTGTAAGACGTGTGTGCAGTGGTACGAGCACACGTTTCATTATCAGCAGGCTGAACGTATAAGTCGGTGCCACAAACGAGCTCTTCATGTAAACGAAGAATGTGGTCTAATTATCTAATCTGAGCTCAGGAATGAGCTGTCTAAATAAACCCAGCAGGTAAGCATCCAGCGCATTGCGGTACAGTGCAAACACTCTCTTTCTCTCTCTCGTACATATTTACAGCACACGTCTCTGTAGCTTGATGGGTAAAACAATCCGCCCGCTGTGAATAAGCATAGGTGTGCATTCATGCCCATTCATTGCGGTAAACAGTCACAGGAGAGTGTGTGAGTCAGCGCTCGCACCGACGTATTTACACTCTGTGAGAGTGTCTCAGCTATAAATACACACTATTAGCACTATACTGTGCTCGGAGCATCGCCTATTGACGAGTACCCCCACATAACCATCAAAAGAAGAGTGACGTTTAGGGGGGGTGGGAGCTGGACCCTCTGTAGGTATAAGCATACAAAATTACCCTCAGTCACCCCTCTCGATCTCACACTTTTTATTTTAATATGTTTAATATGTTAATCGTAACACTATGAACGTATTCTATAACAGTACTCTTATGTAAAAGATTGGGCAGTTAAATATGAACAAAGACATACGAGCACAACCGTGGTTCAGGATGGCAGGAAAACTGGCAGGTAGGCACAGATGGGTCGGCCGTATGAGGCTACAGTCGTGACCTACGTCAGGTGTAACCAAACAAACAAAAACGCTTCCAAAAAACCTAATGCAATGTTTCAAGTGGGAAGTTTATTCACGTCTCGCTGGGTATGTGATTACGTGACTCAGCCCGTTCTCCCAGCATGCTTTGCCGCAGAGCAGAGGAGGCAGGTGTCCAAAGCTGGCATGCCTCAGCCTTCTTCGATCCAAATAAAGGAATTTATAGAGCGGAGGCAGCAGCTGTTTGTTTTTATATAAACATAAATCTGATACTCTATCGGATCAGATGCGCTTGGTTAACCGCAACATGGGGGCACCAATGGTCTGCGATATTACTAGCATTATTACCGGGGACTTGGAGACTGTAGGAAGCTAGAACACAAGCACACACACGCACACACACACGGAGTTATTCTCTCCAGGGAAGCCTAATGCTCATTACAAGTGCCTGACCTTTCCCATTCATTACAGGTACCAATCCTTAATGCTCATTATAGGAGCCTGACCCCTCCTACTTATTACGGGCGTCTGATGTTTCCCAGTCATTACAGATGTCTGACCCTTGGTCAGCACTTTTCTGATCATTAGCGGCACCCTGGAGCACAAAGTGGGTATTTAAGAACTGTATAATCAGGGAGTCTTGTCCAATGACGTGATGCGTTCCACATAACAAGCAAGAGTTTGGAGTAGAATACCTGCCGTGGTGTGTGTGGCTCTTGATAGCTGGGCAGGATCTTCAGCACCACGCTGCCGCTGGCCTCCTTCAGCATGTCCTGCAGCACCTTGGGGTCGCTGCCCACCTCTTTCCCATTGACCTCTTTGATGACATCGCCGACGTGCAGGAGGCCCTGCTGATCGATCATGCCGCCGTGCAGGATGCGTGCGATCACCAGCTCTCCGCCCTCCACGCGGAACGTCACGCCCTGGAGCAGACAGAAGATCAAACCTCACGTTTCAGTTTCTGCTTTTTATTCGACCTCTTTTCCCTCCCTTCACTCTTCTTTCTTCATGCTTTGGTCCTACATACCAGGTGCTCTCCAGAGACTTTGCGGATGCCGACCATCCTGACGGCGTCTGGCGGGACGGGCTGGTTGTTGAAGGCGGGGTCCAGAAAGGCGCAGGGGCTGGGTGGAGGAGTCTCGTAACTCTTGGAAGCCACAGAGTCATGCGTTTCCAGCAGAGACTGTGAGGAAAGAGCTGGGTTTTAAGAGAGAACGCGTTCTGTTTTGCGTGGCTGTGTGTTTGTACCTGGAAGTGCGGCTCGCTGAGTATGCGCACGAGCTCGTGAGCGGTCTGGCTGTGGTCCGTGAGCGGCGTAAGATCTTTCAGGATGTCCTGCACCAGCTCCACGTTGTTCTCACTCACCGCCTCCAGCTTCGGCTCCTCAAACTGCTTGTGAGCCTGTTTTTATTCAGAACATACGAGTGGTTTTATTCGATGTCAGGTACAATCCAAGCTACTGAGCGTTAAAAGCCTTGCTCATGGCATGTGCAGGGACTTGGCTCTAATTGTAGAACCGCTGTGCCACCACTGATTCCACAGCTTTCAGTATCATGCGTGTCCTCGGGGATTAATGCTCCACACCAGCATGATGCAACAACACAGTAAACACTGGGCACTTGGGATGATGTGGCATCAGCAGAATGGAGTCTCGGTGGTAAGGTCAGTTATTACATTTATGGAACTGTTCTGGACCGGCACCTTGTCCAATGTGTACCTCTGCCTGTGCCCAATGAGATCCACAAAAGGGTCTGAACCCTTCCTGCCATCCCTAAATCTTCTTGATAATAATGTAAATGATTTAAGATATTACAATGACAAAAAGTCAGGTAAACACAAATTCAACTGGCAGAAATTCGGATGGTGTTTATATACATATCATTCGGGCATTATTATGATAGTGCTGCTTATCTCAGGTAGAGTGGGCGGGGCTTTAACTGTGTTTACATGCAGGAAGGACGGTCCATGAGAGACGTTACAGAGCCACATGATCCTTTTAAACAAATTAAGTCGATGAGCTTGAGATTAAAACGGGAGCGACTTCAGTTGTGTTTTCAGGGTTTGGTTTTAGAATCCGTTGAGAATGTCTTAACACTACTACTTTATAGTTTATCCTACAAAAATAAAAGCATGTATTCTAGAATATTGTCACAATATTGGACATTAATTTACCTATTTATGAATACATTCATTCGTCTGTTTATTTATTTAAGCAGCTCAGTTTCAGCATTTCAGATTGCAAATCAGTTAAGTCTGATAAAAAAAACATCCTTGACCCATGGGAGTCTCTGTGCTGCCTTGTTGAGCTTAGCGTTTCGCCCGCTGAGCAATTCACGTTTTGCCTTTGTTTACTGACAGGTGTGACATTTAGGCTTGAAAGGAACACAAAGCTGTTATAAAACCTGTCTGTTTTTTTGGGGAAAATGCTCTCTTAGGTAGAGGAGGGATGGAGGAGGGTCTCTTTGCTTCGTGCATACGATACGATGACGACTGCGTCGACGACCGCAGCGAGGGACAGGGAAGGCGTGCAGCACAGGAGGGAGTGCCGTGCATTTTAACATCTGCACATGTCGGGGTGATTGCATCGCTGTAGTCAAATTGGTTTCAAATTAAGTTAGCAAAAAGTTAAAAGAGTTACCTATAGTTAAGAGAATGCTCATTGAAGCAGAACACAACACAAAGAGCACACAGAAACGGTAGCTTTAAGATAGACAACATCTTCATTCAGCTTCAGTGTTTTTGGGAGGGTTACTGAGGGCTTGGGGACATCCCATAAACACTGAACGCCAGGTTGGAACCCAGTTTCACTCCCACTTTCACTCACACGTTCATACTCGCTCTGATATATGGGCAGTTTAAAGTATTCTGCTGTTTTAGGAAGGTCTGGGTTAGTGTTTATCAGTGTGTGTTACACACACTTACCACCGGACTCTGCATGATGCCCTTGAGGAAGATCAGGTCCAGATCGTTGGCGGTGGAGGAGCTGGTGCCGTCGCTTAGCGTATCCAGGACGCTGTGCATTGCTGCAGAAGAAATGATAAAGCAATCTGATTCATTCATTACATGTCCTGTTAAGAGAGAATAGAGAATAAATCCTAGGCACACACACACGCAGGTTACTGGTCTGTAAAAGCGTCAAACACAGATCGGGATATGGTGTGCTTTATATCAGCTCTTTCAGTTCAGAGCTCAGCCTTCCATTAGCTCATAAACAGGACAGACAGTAGATATAATTAAAACATGGAGGAGACGGGGTGTTTGTTTATACAAGGGGTTGATTCATGATCTCAAAACTGCATCTGCAAACGACCTAAATCCACTCAGCAAAAAGACCAAAGGGCTGTAGAGTCCCTTCACATTCTTCTTTTTCCCTCTCGAGTGTCTGTTTCTATGCTAAAGATTCTGTGTGAATGAGGAACATTTCCTGGAGCCTCGAGCAGCTGCTGTCTGATTGTCTTTAATTACGCACCAATTCTACGGCTTCCTCTCACTCACTTCCTCTCCTCTGTACGCTCTCACTTGCTATGATCTGATTTCTGCTTGTCCTGTTACACAGCGAGATGTTATGCTGTACATTCCCAGAGCGTATACAAGACACTTCAAGATCAAAAATATGTGGACACTCAGCTTATACCTCATTTATTTGATGTCCAGCCTTTTCGGTTAACATCTAGGCCCCCCAAGGAGGTCGGGTCCCTTTTTGAGTCTTGGTCCTCCCAAGGTTTCTTCCTTACATTTAAGATTTACCTTGCCACTGCCATCCTAGGCTTGCTCAATTTTCTATTGGCCTTTTAAGATAATATAATGTTTTAAAGCCTGAATTTGGGCCACTTAGGCTGCAGGGTAAAAACACTAGGTCACAAAGTTAAAGGTGAAAGTCGTATTCAAGTTCCCTGCAAAGCTTGCGTTATTTTTATAAGGAACCACAATAAAACATGGCATAAATGTGTGCATACGTAATGCATTCATGCATGTAATTAAACACTCTGGAGCTTTTTGTGAACACGCTTTAAGCCTGCATGCCAACACACACATGCACACTGAGTATAATCCGGTGTGAAACAAAATGAGCCGCAGCAGGAAAAGGATTAGCACATTCCAGTCTAATAATTACCACGCAGGAGATGGAGAGCTGAATCCAGTCGGAGACGATTCGTTAATAAACATGACTCGCAGGAAATCCTCAAAAATGTGCCACCAAACATTTCACTCCCTATCATTTGATACATTTGTCTCCTTCAATATTTTAGTTTTACGTTCTGCTCGTAGAGAATATTACATTTTGTACCCAGTACATTCTGCTGGGATCTGTTTTGAAACCAGTGACACTTCTGCCTGCTATTAGATCTTACGTTATTCTGATACAAATAACTAAAATGTCTAAATCAGGACAGATATGCGCCTCATAAATCATTCATTTTTTTATAAAAATATCATACACCATCATTTATGGATACTGCTCCATGAATATGCAAAGCAGAACATATAATATATGAAAGAGTTACATTTATGACTATTTTATAGATTAGCTGAACCTTTTCAAATATAATACATTGATTTAGGCAGCATCCCAAAGAATATACAATAAAACTAAACATTGTGCCAAATTATCTGATCACTATGAAGGACTCAACATTTGGGATCCAAGTTTGGACCAGGCAACTTATCAGCTGAATATTGAGTAGGTTTTTGGTTTCAGAGTCTCAGGCTGTGTTCAAATAGGCAACTCAAAGACTAACAATCACAAAGGAATCTGACTTTTCCTTATTGGATTCAAGACACATTTGAATTTGGTTTCAAAGCCACTCCAAATCTGATTACCAACCCTGTGGCACATTTTGAACGGCGTCAAGGAGTCATAATGGAACACGATAAAAAATAAGGGGAATGGTAATACAATGAGAGCATAATTAAAACACTGTATGTATAAAATCAGATTCGATTTTAGGTCCTTTTCCAGCGTTCCGGATTTCTTCCCAGACTTTATGACGACTTTCAGAATGACTTTTTACAAAAAGTTCATCCATTTGTTCACTAAGCTCCGTTTGTTTGCTCGCCGTGTTCGTCTGCACTCTCTGGTCCAGGTATTTGTTGTCGTGGGAATATGGACTTGTGTCTACCTGTAATAAATGCAATCTAACATAGTTATTAGGCATCCAGTCTCTTATTATGGCACAGCGGGAGGACGGGGGTGTTTCTAATTAGCCCTTTTCAAAATAGAACTTTGTCTCAAAGCAGATTTACAGAAATCGAGGTCCACAAGCACTAATGAGCAGCCTAAGGCGACAGAGGCACAGAAATGCGTTGACAGATACAAGCCTTGCCTTTAGATATTATCAAAATTAAAGAAATAATTTATTTAGATCAATCTTAAACAGAACAGAGTAAGTGTTAACATAGCTCAGACAAAATAAAGTGTAACGGGTGAAGATAACGAAGCCCCAAAACATGAGGGAGCTGCTTAAAGGCACAGTTTTAAAAACATTTTTGATAAAAGTTAGTAAAGCTTACAGAGCTCGGGTTCATCAGTGGATCTACGTTCTGTTCTAACTAACACTTTATTACATTCTCACAGTTTTAGCACTGATATAACAATAACAATCGACAAAGCATAATGACTATAAGCACTGTAAACACAAGCCTGGCCCCCTCTCTCTCCCTCTCTCCCTCTCTCTCTCTCACCTCCTGGACTCTCAGGGGAGCTGACAAACCTGGCCTCCTCCAGAGACAGCCTGTTAAAGAGACTCCCAGCCATGTTCCCTCCGTCTCTCCTTCATTCTCTAGCTCGGTCCTGTTCTCCTTTGCTTTTTTACCGATCTGACGTCAATACCAGCTACAAGCAGCCCCTCCCTTCCTGACTTTTCTCAATCTTCATCCACGAGACCCTCGCGCTCAGCCTCACTCTCTCACTAGCTCTGCTCGTGCTTTACGGCTGATGCGTGCATGACGGAGGTGGATCTTTGAAAGCGATTACATCTCTTTTAGGGATTTCTAAAGGTTTCTATTATAAGGGTTGAAATGTCAGTCAGATGGAGAGAGAATATCCACATCGCTGCTGGCTGCAGCCTGCAAACGAGCATGTGTGGCTCTCCAGAGGGAACTTGGCACAGCTGAGGTCCAGGAAACAGAAACAGAGATAGAGAGAGAGAGGAGTGTAAAAAGTCCCCGGGGAGTGCAGAGGAAATGGAAGAGCAATATTCATTGAACCATGAACCCTTCATGAGGAAAAACACTAAAAGACTGTGGTCTTAATCCGAAGCAAGGGAGCGTCCACTATCATGATCATCATCATAATCAAAGCGTCTGACATCGTCATTTTCATAGAACTTTAGCTCTCAGGCACAAAGAAGATAAATGTACAAGTCAGGCTGATTTGTCATGCTGTAACTGCTAATCCTTACTTAATTATCCCAGCTTTAGCGGCTGCATTTGTGCCAAAACCTTACTTAAAAAGCTGCTGACATTCTGACCTGCTTAAATCTTAACGTTACAGCTGAAAGAACATGTGACTTGTACATAGTAACTTCCTCTATGAGTGAATCGTATCTCTAGTGCACTGGGTTTGAGTACCTCTGATGAATTTGTGATTGGCTCTGATTGGCTGTGGGATGCCAGCTGGAGATCATTCTCCATGTGCTCTGGTGGTAAGTACCAGAGCTCCTGCAGTCGGGACCAGGTAAAAACTGGAAAACCTGATGTGTACCAGGAAGAAGTTCTTTCTCAAGAGCCCTGAGCTGAATAAATGAATGAATGTAGCTGCTCTGTGGCTCGATGGTAAGATCCTGATGGCCTGGGTTTAAACCATGAGCTGGGGTTGCCACGTGAGGGACGGGATCACTTTTGCCTGTGTACCGTGAATCCTGGGATTTTCTCCTTTTATAAGGTTTTCGCTCTGTTTCGCTTTTGTTTGTTGTTTTTTTTATTCAGTGGTGGATAAAGTACACAAACCTGAGTTAAAGTAGAGATACCCCCCCAAAATATTACTCCATTAAAATGCCTCCCTTTAGACCCCCACTTTTTTGCATTTAATATTGTATTGGCCTTTAAATGTGCTTAAATATCAAAAGTACCATGATTTATTATATCTTTAATGTACTATAATCATTTTTTCAGGTAATTTTAGATGAAAACACTTTTGTACACCGATCTTTCAATAGAATGCCATTAATTAGTCCAACAGGTTAAAACAACTTAAAAACATACTATACATTATACCATGATTGGTGGGCTTACTACCTGTGATTAAAAGAACCTTATGAATCTGATAAGGTAAAATATAAAGTTAGCAAGAACCTAGGATTTCAGAAAGAACAAATTATTGTTTAGATATTATTATTATTAATTATTATTAAGAAAAAAAGGTTCTGTCCCTGGCCCAATAAACCAACTAAAACAGAAGATAGGTATCAGTTCAAATGCTAGAGGAGAACAACAAGCTTTGAATATGCGGTCTGAAACATTTCTGTGGAATCTGGAACTTGAATCAGATTTAAGTGGGTTTTATATATCATACTGCATCAGAACGTCTTGGTTGTGCTGCACTGATAAACAACATGAATTAAAACCCACTTTCATGTCTACCTGTCAGCAGAAACCTGGCTGCACAGGTGACTTTGTGTGAATTAAAGAACAAACTAATAGAAATGTTTGGATAACATCAAACTAGAGGTGGCACAAGGTTCAGCTGGTTTTTCTGATTTGGATACCAGTGCTGATGCAGTTAATATGCCAATAATCTGCATCTTCATTTTAGTTTGACCTTATATAATAACACTTATGATTGAGACTCATAATACTCTGCATTGAGAGAAATAGTAATTTGGTTTGAGACGTAAATAATGGAAATAAAAGAAGGTGGCTTACCCGAGTCAGAGATGGATGACGCAACGGGCATTTTTGGTTTTTTGGTAATCCTTAGAGACAGAGAAAGAACAAATTTGAGACAAAAATGCATTGAAATATTTCCTGCCAAACAAATCCTCCTTTTGGCTCAACAGGTTAAAAAACTATAACTATGAGACAGTGAATGTGTTACAAAGTGGTAAAAGGCTGCTGTCACACTTAGATAAGAAACCACACTGGGTTTTTTTGTGTGTTGGTTGCTCCCGTATATCATTATAAACACCTGACACACGCCTGGCCATTAATTACATCTTACCACACATTTAAATACAGGTTTCAGAAAAACACTGACTGAAGCAATGTGGCAGTGGATTTGCTTCAGCTGTGCGCTCTGTGTGTGTGTATGTGTGTGTGTGTGTGTGTACACTAGCACTTTGTATCTCAATAAAACGGAGACCTTCACCTACGGAGAAACGGATAAGAAATCTCATTCTCCAATTTCCTGCATCCTTTCTATCTCTTACACAGAGTAAAACCAGAGATACTGAATCGAACCGGTGCTTGAAGGTAGAATATGAAATTTGCCGCAGTGATTTGTACCGAGGTTTTACAGCAAGGTCAAGGGTTCAGAATACCATCTAGTAATAATGTGCAGTTATTAATGACATTCATTAACTCTTCCTCTTACTCTTGGCTGTTTTTGTTTGTTTTTGTTATTAAAAGACCTTAAATGTTAGCATGTAAATATCTTGATTTCTGTTTTTTGTTTTTTTTTGGATAAACAAACCAACACGCCGTACTCAATCCCACACCGAACCCAGAAGAAAGCTTTTTGAGACTTTACACAGGAATGTTAAGATCAGTGTGATGTGTTGGAGAACTCAGGTTCTCCCTGCTCAACACACTCGTTCCTAACAGGGATTTTCTACGAGCACCGGCTCTGTCTCGGCAGCAGAGGACTGTCATCGGTGACAACCATCCAAACTGTATTTAAATTGTAACTAATAATAGTCTTCTGGTCTCCCGCAGGTCTGCTTTCTCATTACATTATGGGGAATTGGTCGTATCCAAGACGACGGTGATCGCCTCGATCTCTCTCACTCATTTCGATTACGTTTTTCTCCATCTTTTTTTTTGCCATGGCAACTAGCAAAAGGGGTTTCAAATAATTATAAGTCAGCATGATTATTTAACCTCGCTTGGGTTTGACGTCCCTCCAAATATGTGACTCGTGTCACATCGTGATATCGCTTTTTGGGTTCTGAGGTCATTTTGATCACATGACGAACGAAAAGTAATATGTATATATATTTTTTTAAGGTAATGCACAATCTTAAACTTATATAAATGTAACGCCTTTCTGTGGCGAGGCTAAATGCGGATACCTGCAAAGTGAATTCTGATCCCAGGCTTAATTATATTCCTCATGAATATTAATGAGAGGAAAGTGTTACTATGACAAGCCAAGACTTTGCATCTGTCCCTGGCACACAAGTGGAAACGCGCACACACACGCACGCACGCACACACACACACTCGAGGGGTCAATTATGACTAATTACCATCCATATCAGTATGAACTCATGGACAAACATAACAGCTTTCATTGACTGAGCACAAATAAAACAAATAATAATCAATTTTCAAAAGGTACCTAAAAATGAAAGCCTTTCTCATGTGCAGAATGGTGTAAAACAAGCACCCAAATCCCCTAAATCACCCCCCCCCCCCCCTTTTCCAAAGCAGGCCGTGGTGGTTTCCATGGAAACGAACCCTGAGTTGCAGGGTCACATAATACTTATTAATAAAAGGCCGCGAGGGAGCGTGGACTTAAAGCACCTGCACACAGGCAGACGTAAATAATGAATAGATAAATACAGTTTGCTAGGAGGCAGACAGACAGTTTTGATGGACAGATTAACAGACATGTACACCCAATAATATGTCCTATAAGCAGACAGAGAGACAGCTACATATACAAGATAACACACAAGCAAGACAAACAAATAGGCAGACAAATAAATAGCCGTGGGTCAGTTTGTCCCTGTTTGGGAGCTCTGGTGACTTTTGTCAGCATGCTGAATTGAGCTTTTCTCCTTTCTCCGTACCGATTGGAACAAACACACTCTGTCTGCTGCGTACGTGACAATCTGATCCCATACCTCTGAGGACTTCAGTTGGACCGTGTGAGGCTTGGAGGAGCTGGTCAGATGTTTTATTAATAAAAAAACGCACTGATGTTTGTTCTGTTGTGGCCTCTTTCTCTCTCACTCTTTCTGGAACAGCATCCTCTGAGATCTGGTTCTGGAAAATCTCTACAAGTGAATAAAAATGCTGTGCTTTAAACTGATTTGATCGACAATAAACAGTAAGAAAGAAATATATAGATTATAATATAAAAATATAATAGATTATACAGTCGATTCCGGTTAATGGGACCACATCGGGGCGCGATCATTTTGG